>WNWK01017529.1:0-42247 GCA_009830355.1 Cherax destructor | reverse complement strand
GCTATGGAATCGGGGATACCTTTGTAGGATCGCGCGGAGACTGAAATAGGTCTAGTCTATTTTGTCTTATTCTTTTTTTGGGTTTTCACGTTTTGGTTATCAACTTTTATTTTCCGAAGTTATCTTTCTCACGAACACGTCAAAGCTTTCGCAAACTTGCAAATCCTCTTTCCTTATTTGAAATTATTTTAGTTTAGGTTACATTAACTTATTAAAATAAACGAAGAGTTAATCAAAAATAAGGAAGAAAATACCCGGGACGTCTGGCAGCGAGGTGTCCGGGAGAACCCGAGATACACAAAGGTGAGATACTTTTAAGAGATGCACATAGAGAGAGAGAAAACCTATGACCTCTCTCCCTATAGGGCGGGTTTGTGTATGTTCCAGCCAAAATTTTTGGCCCTTTTGTGTTTTATAAACCCAAGATACTTCAAATCTGTACATTAATACTGGGAGGCGGGCAGGAAGGCTGGGGTGTTGACTTGGTTACCTGACGAGGATTTTACTCGTCGCCAGTCTTGCTTCGTAATTATTATTCGGGGGGGTTATTTTGTGGGGGGGTTTGGGGGGGGTCCTACGGGTTTTCCCGGGCATATAGTGAGGGGGGGAGGTAGGGTGGGGGGAAAAGAGGGGGGAATAAGGGGGGGGGAGGGGGAAATTTCATGTGGGGAGAAGGGGTTTGCTCGCACCATGATTAATCAGAGGTTATGTTTTTCCCCGGGGCGTCTTTTGGTACCAGCTAATACAACTAATGACTGACTCATTTCTCTCTCTCTCTCTCTCTCTCTCTCTCTCTCCTTCTTTTCCCCTTTTTTTCTTCCTTTCTTCTTTCTCCTCTCTTCCCTTAATTAAACATTTTAAAATCTCCCCGAAAAGAAATCAATCGCATAACAGAAATAATAAATAACTATATCACAAATGATATACACTGACCCGCCACTATACATACTTTTTTCTTGTTACCCCGTATTAGGACTGGGCCCACCCCGTGGGCGTGCCTTCCACATCTCGTCATTATCTTATCATTTTTTAGGACGTGGGGGCTGCACCTCCTATTTCCGTCCCGGGATGACCAGAAGCTCCAGCTGTGGGTCATCATAGACATAGACCCACGTCAAGAACCCTTGCCTTTTTCCCTGAAAAACCCGATCTAACCAATGAGATAAGAACGAAAAACAATAATGAATTGGGTACAAGATCTTGACTTATTAATTACTCTAGCCAACAAAATTTAAAAATTATTTAGAAAACTGATAAGTTGAAGAATGAGATCAGTGCAACGTTTGGGTATCTTTACTGTGTGAACGTTTCCCCCGCCGGGGCTTTAAAGTTCAATGAGGGAAGAACGGGCAAGATGAGAAAAATTTGAGGTTGGTCCGAGGAATGAGCCCCGGGTAATGAGCCCCCGAGGTTGGTCCGAGGAATGAGTCCGGGGTTGAGTCCAGGTAATGAGCCCAGGAATGAGCCCCCGGGGTAATGAGCCCCGAGGTAATGAGTCCTCAGCCTGGAGATGATGTTAAGTCCATCAATCTTGGAAAAAGTACAGCACATGCGCGGAAAAGGGCTTATGTACGCATTTAGGTGAGGTGGAAAGGGACTATTACCTAAAACCCCCCATTTTCCACCTTTTTTTTTGTATTGGACTGATGAAGCCACTGGCTGGGAAATGTTTCCACGGAAGATACCCAAATCTTGTACAAATGCCCCATTCTTCAACAAAATTTTTTTTTTGTCCTGTTTTAAAGGAACATTGACCCCTGATCAAACTAAGTTGTAGTTTCACCCTTTTAAAGATTTTTTAAATCTTGTGATCAGCATTTTTGGGTATTTAGGGGTTTAAAAAAAAACAGATATATTTTTCCCATCAATAATAGGCATTATATTACATATGTATTAAGTGCCTGAAGTAACAAATTAATAATTTTTTAAAATAATTTCATTTTGTTTATATATATATATATATATATATATATATATATATAAGATGGGGTCCACCTCTGGGGCAAATTATAGACCATAGCCTGGGAAAGGGGGGCTGGGGAAAAATATTTGGGTTTCTTCCAAGCCATTTAAACCACTTCCCCCGCCACCCCATTTTTTTTTAAAAAGGGAATTTTTTTACATAATATGGTACAAAAAAATTTTAAAGATAATTTTTTATATATATATATATATATATATATATATATATATATATATATATATATATATATATATATATATATATACAAAATATACATATAAGATGGGCCCCCCTTGTAAAATTTAGGATTTATATAAAAAAATTTTAAAAATATATATATATATATATATATATATATATATATATATATATATATTTATTTTATATATATATATATATATATTTTAGGTAGTAGGGGTAAAAAAGCAAGCCCCGGAAAACACCGTCCGCCGTGGGAAAAGAAAAACCGTAATTGTTTTTTAAAATGGTAGGATTGTTTCTTTTTTCTGTCTCATAAACATGCAAGATTTCAGGTAGTCTTTTTCTTTACTTTCACTTAGGTCACACTTTACATTCATTTAAAGCATATATAACACCCCTCTGGGGTTTTTTTTTTCCTTTTGTTTTGTTCTTATTTCCCCTTTTATCTCCAGGGGGAAAATGGAACAGAATTCTTTCCGTAAGCCATGCCGAAGGCGACAAAAGGGAGCAAGGGGGAGTAACCCCATCCTGTATATATTACTAAATGTAAAAGGAGAAACTTTTATTTTTCCTTTTTGGGGCCCCCCTGCTTGGTGGGGAAAAGGGCCCAAAGTGTTGAAAGAAAGAAATATATATATATATGTATGTTTTTTACTCACCCCAGTTTGGGTTTCAGGGCGAGTCACAGCTCCTGGGCCCTTCACTGGGCGCTACGTATATGTACTCACCTAGGTTTCAGGGGGGAGTCACAGCCCGGCCCCGCCCTTTACTGGTCACTCTTCCCTCCCTGGCTTTGTTATCCTCTTTTAAGCTTTTTATGGGTCCTGCCCACTACATCACTTTCCCGACATTCAACTAAACTTGTGACTGAAGAAAACTTTAACCCCTTGGGTTTATTTTTAAATCTTTACCTTCCAAGGACCCCTTTTTTTTGTCCCCTCTTAAATCCTTTCGTCCAACCTTTTAATTCCTCAGATTTCAAATTAATCCTCCTTCTCCTGCCCCAGTGTCGTGGGCGATTTTTAACCTCCAGGGAATGCCCCCAGGGTCGGGACTAGTCTCTAAACCTTTTACTTTTTCAATTTCCCTTTAAGTTTGTGGGGGGCCCCTATTGATTGGGATCCAATATACCTGACTACACGGTGTACAGAATCCTGAACTTTCCTTTTAGAGTGGAATGCTTTTCTTGGTTTGTAGGCGCCCAATGCGCGGTTATTTGTGAAGTCCCCCTCACCCCAAGACCCTTTTTCCCTTTGGTGTGGTTTGAGTTCTCCCCCCCGGGACTGTTCCGTTTTTGGGTTTTTTCCCCCCCCAGTTTCCACTTTAGTGGGGTTGAACCCAGGAAGTTTTACCCCCCACCTGCCCAGATCCCTCTGTAGTTCTGTTGGCCTCGTCCTATTAATTTCCCATAAATTTACTTAAAAGAGAACTTCTGAGCATTTTTCCGTCATGCGTTCAATATACCACCCCGGCCCTAGGACTGTTTCCCCTGGGAACCCCACTGTCACAACCCCACCTGACACCCCCAAAGGTGTGGGGGGGCCGCGGCCGGGAATTGCCGATTTGGCATATTCGGAAAGGTTTCTTTCCAAATTAGCAGAATAAAATTTTTTTTTTCAATAAGTGAAAATCAATCTGAACATGATAAAAAAAAATATAATTATTTACAAATTTAAAAATTTTTAATGTTTTATTATAATAGAATTTCTTAAAAAATTGTTAGGTTAATGGGTTTCTGTTGGGTTTAGCCCAAAAAAAAAAATCTTTATATCATTGTGGGTAAAAAAATGATCTATCATACAAAAAAATTTTTGGGAAAGTTTTTTTTTGAGGGGGTTTTAAGAAAGATCCCCTTTCAGAGGACAAACCCCATTTTGGGGTTCCCCGGAACCAGAACACTCAGCACAGATGCCTCAAAACGCTGGTTGCCAGCTTCCTAGCCCGGCCCCGGGCCCCAGGAAGTTTCAGTTTTTCTTTCCCCAACAAGTTCCAGCCCACGTCTTATTGGTATTGGGGAACAGGTTGTGGTTTTTTTAGTCATGGGTACAGGTTGGGGTTTTTAGGGCGGTAAAGGTTGGGTGTTTGGTGAGTTTTGGGGGAACAGGTTGGGGGGGAGTCAGGGGAACAGGTAGGGGTTTTTTTGGGGATCGGGAAACAGGTTGTGGTTTTTGGGTGAGCAGGGGGAACAGGTTGGTTTTGAGCTGGGAAAGGTAGTGGTTTTGGTGAGCTGGGTAAAGATAGTGGTGTTTGTATTTTTTTAATTGGTGTTTGGTAGTCGGGGAACAGGTAGTGGTTTTTGGGTGAGTCATGGGTAACAGGTTGTGGTTTTTGGTGAGTCTTGGGAACGGGTGGTGGGTTTGGTGAGTCTTGGAACAGGTTGTTGTTTTTTGGTGAGTCAAAAAGATAGTGAAAGGTTTGTGTGCTCTCTGTGAATCTGAACAAGATGCCCTCTCTTGAGCTACCTACCAGAGCGGGAAGAACTGAGGTGTTTAAAAAGATTACTAGAAAAAGAGGATCGTAATCCCTGTTGAAACCCCGCCAAAAAAGGGAACCCTGACAGGGGCCCGAATGAGGGACAAAGAAAGATAAAGAGGAGGGATGGAGGGAAAATTTAACGAAAAACAAAAACCCTGTTGGGAAAATCAAACCGTTTTCCCCTGTTCCCGGAATGTGATGACAAAGGGAACATCAGAATTAACCCCCAAGGAAGGAAAAACATTGTTCTTTTGGGGATATCAAATTAGGTATATGGATAGGGCCCTGTTAAAGAAGGGGGAGACAGAGGGGTTTCCTGGGGCGGGGAGGAGGATATTGTTACCCGCGGGACAATCATAGGGGTAAGGGGAGCAACCCCATTATCTTTCAGTGCGGAGGAAAAGGGAGGGGAGACGTAGGGGAGGACCTGATAGAGGAAAGGTCAAAAGACATAATTAGGAAGAAGGGGGGAACCCTGTCAATGTGGATTTTGCCAAGGAGGGAGTTGAATGAATGGTGTCCAGGGAAAGGGGTTAATTGTGGCTGACAAACACTGTGGATAATCAAATTCATTTGAAACGGGACCACTTCATAAATGACATGTAAGGGAGGGGGTTCACTTATCCGGGGCGGGGGGATTTTTTTGCTAGCTCAGGGGGGTGTTAGGACTTAAACTGGTTTTTAAGAGGTGGGGTTTAAAAATGGAAAAAATAAGGGAAATATAGATCCGGGTTTGATAAAAAAAACTTAAAATAAAAAGGAAAAATAGGTATAGGGGAAAAAAGAAGGGAGCAGGAAGGAAAGAAAAAGGGGGGTTTTTAAAATTTAAAAAAATAGTCGAGTGCTGGGAATGAGGGACGATTTGAGATTTTTTGAAGGCAAAAACATTGATGTATTTGCCATAACTAAACGGGGCAATAGAAAAATGGGGAACCCTCTAAATGTCATATGGGGGTTTTAAATTTTTCCCAAGAGCGGGTTTCGGGAAGGGGGGACACACCGAGACGGAACTTTTGGGGCAAAAAAGGAAAAAAGTCTAAAAACCCAATAAGAGTTTCTGAAAATTTTCAGAGGGCATAAAAAAATTGATTTTAGGTGTATAACCGCCCCCCAAACTTAGATAGGGCCCAAAGGGAGCTACTATGGGGGAAAATTTTTAACACAATGCAATAACGTAGTTATTCTGGGTGATTTCCTTTAGTCAAATTGATTGGGAAATTTTTTGACTGGGAATTTAGAATCTAAGATTTCTTAGATGTATTTCAAGTTTGGAAGCGTTTGTGACAGAACCTACAAGGGGAAATAACCGTTGACTTAGTTCTGGAAAAAGGAAACCCCTTGAAAAAATTTTAAAAAATTACAGAGGAACTCGGGCAAGCGACCAAAAACTTACCTTTGGCATTGAATGGAATTTTCATAGTACAATAACTCAGTAAGTCCCAGTTTTTCGTTTAGAGTTTTAAATATTTAGAACCTTTATTTGGGGGGGGGTAAGAAGAATATAAATTTGACAGTTTTCTAAAATATACATGCTCCCCAAAATAAATTTTACCCCATAAAAAGAAATTGATAAAAGAAATACCCAAAAAGGGAATAATAGGCTCAAATATTTTTTGGGGCAAAGAAAGTTTTTTAAGGCTATCAAAAGAGGTGAGGGTCATTTTATGAGTCAGTATATTGACATTAAGGGGGACAAAAAGGGGATAAAAAAAGCAAACAATCGAAATTTAAAGTTTGGGGTTTCAAAAATTTCCCCAAAAAGTTTTCGGGTGTATAGAAAAAATTTAGAGATAAGATGGGCCCCCTTAAAAAAAAATTAGGGGTATCTTACTACAAAGAGAATGAAATGTGCTCTTTTTTTAATAATTATTTTCCTCGTTTTCACTAGGAAAATTAATAAAAACCCAAGAATTAGGATTTTAGTGGGGCCCGAAGAAAATAAATTATGTAGTATCACACACTAGGAAAAAGGTTATCAAACAGATAGCCGTTTGAAGAAAATAAATGCCAGGCCCGTGGGTTTTTTAAGGGTTCTTAAGGAAAAAATAGCCTGGAACCCTTTAACAACATTTTAACCCCTTTTTTCAAAAGGTAGTGGGGCTGGAAGATGGCTAATGTAATTCCCATTTTTAAAGAGGGGACAAATCGTTACCCCAAAAAACCAATGTCAACATCAATTGTAAGAAATTTTGAGTCGATTTATGATAACAAAAAGCCTCCAAGGGAAATTGATTAATGATACCAGATGTTCCCCGGGCCGCCCGCCAACTAATTTGTTAACTTTTTTTAGTGGGGCTTTTTTAGGCAGTTGATAAAAAAAGAATTCGAATCGTTTTTTGGGTTTTGTAAGGCTTTTTATAGAGTACCCCATGGACGAAAAAAATGGTGTCATGCATTGGGGTAAAAGTGTTGTCATGGATCGAGTCAGGCTCACCAATGAAGCAGAGGGTATAAATGGGGTTAAATCAGGGGGTCTGTAACAAGTGGCGTTTCCCCAGGGATCGGTTTTCCCCTTTTTGTTTTTAATATATAAATGACCTTGAGAGGAATTTTAGTATAGAGCAAATTCGCTGATGACAGAAGATAGGTAGGATAATCGATTCAGACGAGATGTCAGGGAACACAGGAGGGTTTAGACAAACTCACCCCGGGCAGAAAAAAGGCAGATGCAGTTCAAGTAGATAAATGCAAAGTTCTAAAGTCGGGGGGGGTCCATAACCCCAAAACTTTAAAATTAAATAACGTAGAACTTAGCCATACAGATTGCGAGAAGGACTTGGGGTATGGTAAGGCAACCTAAACCAAGACAGCTGTAAAAAAGTTAAGGCAAATAGATTACTGGGGTTTATATCAAAAGTGTTAGCAACAGTCCCGATTATATTACAGCTTTATACATCATTAGTAAAGGCCCCACCCAGATTACCAGCTCAGTTCTGGTTCCATATTGAATGGACATAAATTCGTTAGAAAAATTCCCGTTTAAAAGACTAAAAATAAAATGGATTAGAAATCTTTTTAAAGAAAGATTGAAGACCCTTAAATTACATTCACTTGTAAGACGTAGAATGAGGAGACAATCAGGTATACAAGGGAAAATGGGTATTAACAAAGGATATAAAATCGAGGGTATCTCCAAAAGAGAACCGCCAAAAAGATTCAAGTTGAAAAATTTAGATTTAGAAAAAGGGAAAGGGGTTTTTTGGGAAAAAGGGTAGTTGATGAATGGGAAAAGTCTGCCTAGAGGGATTGAAGCAAGGACCTTGGGTAGTTTTTAAAATTTTGGGGGATAAATTCATGGTGAAAAGGGGGGGATTTGAGGGAATTACATGAGAAAAAAATCAAAGTTATTTTGGGTAGCATTTAAAATTAGGTTGAACAAATATTCTGTTGGTGGGATGGAATTTAAGGACTTGCCTAGAATGGGCCAAAAGGCCTGCTGCAGTGTTTCCTTTTTTTGTTCATGTTCTTATGGTGTTTGGTGAGTCTTTAAGGGGTTTGGGGTTTTGGGGAGTCTTTGGGGAACAGGTTGTGGTGTTTTTGAGTCAAAAGATAGGGTGTTTGGTGAGTCTTGGGAACAGGTTGTGGTGTTTTGGGGGTCGAGGACGGTGGTGGCGGGCGGGACTCATGGGGGGGGTTTTTTAAAAATGGGGGAATAAATTAAAACGATGAATTTCTTGCCCCCCCACTTTTTTTGGTGGGGGGATTGTGAGGAGGGAAGAGAGGGGGGTGGAGGGAAGGTTTGGGGGGATTGATGGTGGTGGTGATTATATGACGTCTACAATGTTAAAATGGCGGGGTTCCGTTAGGGGACCAAAAACATATTTCAAATGAATGGAATCCCCGTCCCCCACTCTCCCCCCCAATCTTTAGAAACACCTTGAGAGACCCCTTTTTGCCCCCACCCTCTTCCTCCAGGATCGACCCAAGCCCTTCCCTGGGGTAAATGCTTATTTTTCCTGCTCCTGAAACCCGTCCCAACCTTCCATTTCCAAACCTATACCACGATCAACCAAAAAAAAACCCCCGCCCCCCTTGGGGGGGGGGGGAATTTTCTCCCATGGCACTTTCCAAAGATTCCCCAAAACCAAACTTCTCCAGAAATTTTTCCACATACCTTCCTTCGTCAAGAACCCGGGGCCCGGGCGGTAGCTATTGGGGTGGCGGAACGGGGGAGTGGAGGGGGGGGGGCGGTGTTGGGGGTTTTTTTGTGTTTGTAGTTTGATTGTGGATGGTTTTCCGTTGTAGTTCGGGGGTTTGGATTGTTGGTTTTGAACTGATGGATATTCGTTTGGTTCACTTTTTTGGGGATTTGCTGTAGGAAAAATTTGATGGTTTGAGATGGTTATTTGGGAGTTTAACGGGGAGTAGGAGGGGGCGAACAGGGCAAAAATGGTTGATGGTGGTGCTGATGACCGTCCTCCCGGAAATCGGAAGAAGGGGTATTGTCTCCTAACGTGAACCAATTGGGGCTCATTTGCTTCCTGTCCCCCCCCGTCCCGGGATCCTCCCCTTCCTGTCCACCCCCGTCCCGGCATCCTCCCCCCCCTCCCCCCCCCCAACACACATTTGGGAAAAATTTAAATTTTTTCTGCCCCGAACTTTCCCAAAAATTAATGTCCGAGTCTTAAATGTCTCGTTCTGTCAAAGTTGTGGGGGTACAGTGGTGGTCACACCTCTCTATAGCCAGTTTGCCCCGACCACGTTGATTGTCGCCCACCTCTCGAAACGGGGTCGATGGGATTTTGGCATCACTGATGTCCCCCCCCTTGCGTCCCCCCCCTTTCTGTCCCCCACCTTGCTGTCCCCACCTTGCTGTCCCCCACCTTGCTGTCCCCACCTTGCTGTCCCCCACCTTGCTGTCCCCCCCCCTTTTGTCCCCACCCTTTTCTGTCCCCCCCCTTGCTGTCCCCCACCTTGCCCCCAGCTGTCCCCACCTTTTGTCCCCACCTTTCTGTCCCCCACCTTTCTGTCCCCCCACCTTTCTTCCCCCACCCTTTTGTCCCCCCCTTGCTTCCCCTGATGTCCCCCCCCCTTGCTGTCCACGCCTAGGAGACTATAATGATATCAAAACGTCTTCATTTTGAGCGTGACCGAGATGATGATGGGATGATGATGATGATGATGATGATGATGATGATGATGATGATGATAAATTTTTTTTTCCACCTCTTTTTGCCTGTGAGGGGACTATGTTCGTGAATTGTCTTCCAAAAATCATATATTTATTTTATTTTTTTTTTTTTTGGGGGAAATTTCCAATACTTGCGCTTTCTTGATTTATTTAGGGCATTGGGGGAAAAACTTAATAGTAGGTACCATTTTTTTTTTTCTTATTTTAATTGTAAGAAATCATCATCCACCTCCTATTCTTTAATGCGAAGTAACTCAGGAAATCGTAATACCATCTGACTGAAACAAACCAGGGTCGGGTGGGGTTAAAACCCATGGCGGGGAGGGGTTAACCCACCAGTACTGGTGGTTCCCAGACTCCCCCCTTTTTCCCTGTAAACCCCAGTAACCTTTTTCCTATTTTCACCCTTTTATCATATGATTTATTATGAAATTTGTAGTGGTTTTCCCATCTTCAGCCTTTTTTTTTATTAATGGGTGTATATCCAGACGCAAACCACAAACTTCTCTCCTTCATTTATTAATGGTTTTTTTTTCTTGTATTCCCCCTTTTCCCCTTTTTTTTTTTTCTCTTCTTCTTTTTTTTTTTTCCTCTCTTTTCTTCTCTCTCTCTCTCTCATTCTTTTAGATTACATGACATTATTTTTTAAACCCTTTATCATTTCCTCCCCCCATTTATGTTTATTCAGTTTTCTTTTTTTTATTTACAGATTTTTTTTTTTTTAATTTTGGGTCTTTTTTCATTATTTATTCTGTCAAGGGGGGTGTGTGTGTGTGTGTGTGTGTGTGTGTGTGTGATAAAGCACGATGTCTTAAAGGAGAATAAAACCTTTGAATATATGCTAGAAAAAACACACATAAAAACACACACACACACACACACACACACGACGACACTGGGGGACAGGAGGATAGGGGGTGGACATGATAACGACATATAAAATACTGAGAGGAATTGAAAATGGAAGAGACAGAATTTTCCCAGAGATGGGACACAGCAACAAGGGGAACATTTAATTAAGACTGATGAACCAAGGTTTAGGGTTTTCTTCAGTCACAGAGTGGTCAGGAAGTGGAATAGTCTGGGAAGGAAGTGGAGGCGGGTTTATAATAGTTTAAAAAAGGGGATGAAAAGCCAGGGCCCAGGGGAGGACCCAGTAGCGGCCAGTGAAGAGGGGGGGGGCCCAGGGCTTTCTCGACTTTTGAAACCACAACTAGGTGAGTACAACAGGTGGTACACACACACAGGAACTGTGAGTCGCCCCCTCAATCACAACTAGGTAAGTACACACACAAAATAACACAAAAGTTTTGCTACATATTAATTTATGGCGGTAAGAGGGCTGGGCACAATTCAAAACATAACCACAGACAGGTGTGGGAAGGGGGGAGAGAGCTGAGGTAGTTTTGTTGGGGTTGGGGGGTGGGGTTTTGTTGGGTGTGGGGAGGTGGGGTTTGGGGTGTTAGGGCCAGGTGGATCTGGTCTGAGGTGAGTCGTTTAAACACCGTACTGCCCGGTATGTTTGGGTGGTCGATATGTTTTTATTTTATTTTTCTTTTCGTTTCGAACGCATTGAGTACACTGAAACAGAGAGATCCACCAGAGCCCACGGGCAGGGGTCTGGTGTGAGCATGCTTGTGGGGCCCAAATGTCAGCACAAGTTCATTCAACAGTGTGAGACCACGGTCTTGGGTTCACATTAAACCCACGACCATGAGCTCGCACTGCTTAGCCCGTGACCCACTAGCGTCCACGACCTTGGGCCCCGGCGGTCCACGACCGTGGGCTCCAGCCCACGACCGTGGGCTCACACTACGTCCACGACCGGGGCCAGACTAGGCTCCACTCCCGGGGGGGAGCACTGGGGGGAGGGCCGGGGGTGTGATCGGAATTGGGCCCGCGCTTTTTTGATTCACCCTGACACTCCCGCATATTGAAAAAGGTAAGGGAATGAGCGGTCTTGTTATTATTACTGTGTGTTTTAGACAGTCTGTCAATCTCTGTCGTTTGGGTCAGTTTTATGCTGTCATTCTCCAGCTGTTCGTCCATTATCCAAGATCTTTATTTTCTGAAGGAAAAATTATACCTTTTTAATGCAGAAGAAAGTTTCACTGGGACAACGTTTCGCCTATGTATACATTTAGGGCTGACGAAGGTCTGCCAGAGCGAAACGTAGGTCCAGTAAAAATTTGTTTGGTGTCTTGTATCTGCTTACGTCAGGGGTGGCAGTTTCGTTCAATTTTTTGGATTTTTTTTTTCCCGTATAATTTCAAGGAAAAGAGGTGGAAAATAATTCTGAGCGCCGCCTGTCTTTTGCCTGCTTACCAGACGTTCCCTGTGAGTTGTGTGTAGAAAAAAGCACAGATTGTCAGGGGTGGGTAGGGGAAAACTAGTGCTGAATCACTAACTGAATAGCAATAGTTGTAGCGAAATTTTTAAAAGATTTTTACAGCACACAAAGGCAGAGAGAGCGTTGGCTTGATAAATATAACGTTGTGGGCGAGATGAGGGCCACTTTTCCCCCCCCTAAGGTGGGGGGAGGGTGTGTGTGTGGGGGAGTGTTACCAGTTGTCAAAGGCACTTGTCCTGTTTTGTTATACTCATTTTTATGTGGTTGCAGGGTCGATGCTCGGGCCCCGACCTGGGAAACTACTAGGGTTTTCCTCTCCTGGCTTCGAGGACCTTACCTCTTCTTGAAGCTATGCATGGATTCTGCCCTCTACCACTTATTTCTCCAGGTCGTTCCACTTGATTAAGACTTAAGAATATGTGTTTTCAATTTCCCATTGCTCTTGTTTTCCCGTTTTTGGGACAATCTGTCGCTGTTCCCCCCAAACCTTAGTATTTTTTTTATTTCCCCTCCCCTTTCTTTTTTTTCCCAGTATCACGGTTCATTTCCCCTTAACCTCCCCCTGATAGGACTAGTGTTTGTGTAAGGATGGAGGGTAGTGTAGAGTGTGCACTAGTGTACTGGAGCACCATCCCCAAAAGTGTTTTGCACTGGGTCCCTCTTGGGATGCATCATTAACTCATTACACTGTTAATGATCGTTCGGTGTCTCACCTACCTTGATGACGCCTGTCACTCAAACTTGGTTTTCCTGACTTAACACAACCTCAGTCCCCTGGTTTATATCATCGCCTCTAGGATAGCTGAGCTTTTCATTTGTTAGCCCCCATGTTTATTTATCACTGATCCTCCAAAATCACATATCAACATTGTTGACATGATATATTTTTTTGATATCTATCCCAGTTTTCAGTTCGTTCTTTTTTCTTTCTTTTTTTTTTTACCTCCCCCCCTCCCTCCCCCATCGTACCTCTCCAACACCCCCGCCCCTCCACCATACCACATACCCCATCCATCCATTAAAATCCCCCCATCCTCCACCATTCCCTCCCTCCATCTCCCCCTCCAGAAGCCAGATGAATTATGCAACAAAAAAAATACTGGTATATTATTTATGTTTTTGAGACAAACTGGTGCTTAAAACAGAGGGTGAATAATGACAATAGACTTCAGGCTGAAAAGAGAGTGAGTCACGTCTGATGCCAGTAAACACTTACCTATCTTAGAACACTTCTAGGTAGTAACCCCTTCATTTTTTTTTTTTTGAAGGGGAAAGTAAACATATTCCGGCAAGTCAATGGATACTGAATAGTTCCGGGTCATCCCCTGATAAAGACTCATGTTAGAAAACACTTGTTCTGTGTCTGATTATTATAATAATGGTATACAATATCGACAAGCTGCTGAAGAAGACACATGTCCAACACTTGGCTTTTTGTTTCAAAACGTTTCGAAATTTTATATCAATAAAATTTTAACCCAGCAAAATTGATGTTTGTTGTTACGACACAAGTAAAAGTAAGAGGGATGACAAATGTATTTTAATGTTGACTTTAAGGTTATGTAAGAAATGAGAAGAATCTAACAAAAAGGGGGAGTTGTCACAGTTGCTCTTTGCTGATACACTGTGTTTTTTTGGGAGTTTCTGGAGAAGTTGCAGAGGTTGGTGGGAGTTTGGTAGGGGGGTAAAAGAAGAAATTAAAAGTGAATATAAGAAAGGGGAAAGGGTGATGAGAATAAAAAAATTGGAAGAAAGACGGGATATCGATTGGGGGAGAGGGGGGAGGAGGTAAATGTATTCAGATATTTAGGAGTGACGGGGAGCAGATGGGTCATGAAGGATGAAGGAAAAGGGTGAGTGGTGCACTTGAAGTCTGGGAGGCAAAAAAAATGTCCATGGAAGCAAAGGGGAATTTTCAGAGTATAGTTATAAAATGTTTTTAAAGGGGGGAAAAAGGGGGGTAAAGGCAACAAGGAGAAGGCTAGAGGCAATGGAGATGTGTCGAAGGCAATGTGTGGTGTGAAATTGGAAAAAAATTGAGTTTGGAAATTAGGGGGGCGGGGTTCAAAACATTACCAAGGGGTAAGGGGGGTTGAGGGTTCGACATGTAGAAGTAGGAACCAAATAGAATGATTCAAGAGGAAAGCTGGGAGGGGGGGAAGGGGGGGAGGTCGGCCCAGGAATGTTGGAGAGAGGGGAAGGAGGTTTTTTTGCAAGGGGGTTGACTTCCCGAAAATTGAGGCTTAGTTAGCGAAAGGAGACAAATGGTTTTTTGAACTTACGGGTGTTGGAGTGTGAGCAAAGTAAATTTTTAAAAGGGTTGGGAAACCGACAGGCCGGGCTTGAGTCCCGGAGATGGGAAATACAGGTCTGTACTCTGAAGGAGGAGTGTTAATGTTGCAGTTTTATAACTGTAGTGAACACCCCCCTGGCAAGACAGTGATGGAGTGAATGATGGTGAAAGATTTTTTTTTAACCCTGCCTTTGGGGAAAAAGCCGATGTGTTAATAAAATAAAAAAATAAAAATTAATTTTTTAAAAAAAGTCACCCTGATGTGAATGTTGGTAAAAGGTGGAGGCGCATATATTTTTAAATATTCGTTCAAAAAAGGGAAAAATTTAAATATAAATATTTTGAAAAATACGTTCTTGTTTGCAATGATTATTTAATTTTTTGGAAAAAAAAAAATTTTATTAATTTACATTGTTCTCCCCCCTCACATTCCCCCCCCTTCCACAGGACCCACCCTTTCCCCCCTCTAGACATCTCCCTCCACCACAAGATGCCACCCCCCCTTTTAGACATCCCCCCCCTCTCACAAGATTTCCCCCCCCCAAAACACCCCCTCTTCCTCCCCCTAGACATCCTCCTCCCCTCCATGACGCCACCTCCTCCCCACACATCCCCCCCCCCACCCACAAAACTCCACCCCCCCCCCAGACATCCCCAATCCCTCCGACTCACCCCCCCTCCAACATTCCCCTCCTTCCCAAAAACCTCCATTCTCCCTCCATCCATTCCTCCCTTACCACCCAACCCCCTCCCTCCCTCCATTCCTGACCATGTGGTCCTCCCCCCCCCAGACGGCCCTACCAAACCTACCCCCCCCGCCATGAGGTTATTTTTGTTACCAAATAAAAATTTTAATAGATTATAATACATGCAAACAGAGAACCAGGAAAACCCAAAAAAAGTAAAAGTGATTGTTTTTTTGGGGGTTTTTTAATATCTTATTATTATACTATAAAGGGATAATATCTTATTATTATACTATAAAGGAATATACTTGGAATAAGGTAAAAGGTTATTTAATATACATGTGTATTAGTAAAAAAAAAAATTTTTCTCCTCCGTTTCGCCACTTTCATTGGGTATTTTGGCCCGTTTTGAACTGGCCGCATGACGGGTTTGAAGGGCAGACAGTCTGTTCCTTTCCCTTTTATTGCTGTAAATACAAAACAAAAACCCAAAAAAAAATTTTATTTCCATTGCAGATTACAGGGTATGGGAATTTTAATGTAAATTGGTGCAAGGAGAGCCACGACATGCCAGGAAAGGGGGCACTTATTCACCCAAAAAACATGTACTTTTTTTAAAAGAAATTTATTATTATTCTTTAAAAATATTTTTAAAATAAATATAAAAATTTTACTTTAAAAATATTATAAATATTAGATTTAAATTTTACAGGGAGATTCTTGAAAATAAAAATTTTGAGATTTTTTGGAAAAAAATTACTTTTAATTAACTTTAATTATGGGGGTAAAAAGGGGAAAAATTATTAAAAATTGAGATTATCAAGAAAGAAAAAACATTTTTCAAAGATTTTATAAGATCATTTAGTTTGGGTATGGGTTTTTTTTGTTTTAAATTGTTTTTAGAAAAGATTATGTAAATTTACGGGTAATAATTTCCAGTTTTCCCCCTTTATGTATAAAATTTTACATGGGTTGATATAACAGGGTATATAAAAAGTGATCTGTGTCTTGTGTTGTGGTTGGGCCCTTTTGGGGTGGGAGAATTTGGCAGGGGGTTTATATTAGAGTGTAAAGTTTTATATTTTGGGGCCCGAGAAAGAGAATGTTTTTTACGGTGAGTAGTTTGAGACTTTGTTTTGGTGGGATGCTGTTAGTGTTTGAAGCCGGCCACTGACTGTGGGTACCAGTTGTGCTCTCTCCCCTGTACTATGTCTGTTTTGTTCCCACCTTGACAAAATTGACAACAAGATATTCGGGAATTTGGAGAATTTTTATAAACTGTTTTAACTTAAAGTTTTACTCTGCCTTCAACATTCAGCATACCCAATTGTTGAACATCCTGGCCTACATGCCTTTTGGCCCCGGGTCCAGGATGAATCTTACCTTTTTGTTCTGGGTGAGGTTTATCTTTCATTTTTTGTCAAGGCAAGTACCTAAGAAAATTAACCATATGACATTGTAAAGGGCCCTTTGAGCCCGTAGGTAGACATTTTTGCAATATTCCCTATAAATTTCTCTGACATGCATGGGTCAAAGGGAAATTCCCAGATTTTTTACTGAGGAAATGAAGTGATGGGTTCCTTAACGGACATTAAAATTTTTTCCCCTTTTCTCAGTTGATTTTTTTCCAAAGAGTATGGCTTCTGTTTTCCCCGAGGTGTAACATAGTTTGTTTTTACTAACCATTTGTTGCAGGACCCCAGTTCCAGTGTTATTACATTAGCTATATCTTGGGGGTCTTTATCTGACACTAACAGAGCACTGTCATCTCCATACAGTAGGAGTTTGACTTGACACTGATATGTCGTTTACATAAATAGGAAAATAAGGCCCAGGATCTACGTTAAAAACCCCCATGCTATGGGAAGGGGGCCTGCTTGTTTTTTGATTTTTGAAATTTTTTTCCCGTTTTAAGATAGGACTTAAACCAGTCAGGAACATATCCCGATAGCTTGAAGTTTCTTACATAATACATTGTGGTTGAAGTATGGGCCTTTTAAGCAAAGTTACCTTTCCCTGGGGTTTCCCTAAGACATTTCAGTTCTCATGTAATCCATCAGATTAATTAGGGGGGTGTCGGTTGAGTAAGATCTCCAAAACCTGATTGGTAACTAGGAAATGTTTTGTTATTAAGATATTAACTACTTGAATACACGCCCTCCAGAATTTTGGATATTCACTGTATTAACAGGCCCATAGTTGCTGACATCAGACTCATTTTTCTTGAAGAAGGAGTAACCTGGCCCCTTGAACCCCCCTCACGATTTGTGGTGATGGACAAATTTATTATGTGAGCAATGGGGATTGCCAGTTCAGATGCACCATCTTTTTGAAACTTAGAGGACGTTATTCCGGGGCTCTTAGTTGGGTTTAACCTGCTTAGTTCTTTTTTACGAAGTCATGGGTACATTCAGTTGACAAAATGTTTGGAGTTACCCCCTTTTTTGATATAGATGTTTTTTAACTTATCAGAGTCTGTGTTAAATATTTGATGCAGTGGTAGCTTTTTAGGGTTTATGCGGGGTCTGGATGAATTAAAAAATTTGCCACTTTTGTTGTTTCGTGGCATACCCGTTATCGACATTTAGAACTATGTTAGATTATCTACGGGTTTATGGCTATACCCCCAAATGTTTGAGTTGTTTCCAGAGCTTTTTAGGGTTATTCTTGACTCTTCGATTTTGTTTTTTTTTCTCCCTTTTTTAAAACCTCTGCACTCTGTTCCTCATTTAATTCATTTAGCGCCAATATCCGTCTGTTTGCCTTAAATCTTTTTAGCAGCTGGTTCTAAATTTATAATTAATATTTAGTCATCCAGGGTTAGTTCTTCGTTTAACCTAACTTCTTTTAAATGGTACAATATTATCAAGGATGGCAGGGTGTTTTGAATTTTTTTCAAGGATCATTTACGTCCGTCCAATTTTTTTTTACTGTTTTAATTACCCCTTTTTTTTGTCCTGTGTAGGTATCGTTCCTTAGTGATTTTCCTGGGGCAGTAAATGATGAAAATCACAAGGCCGTGGAATGACGCCTGATATAATTTTCAGGTGGTTAAAAATGGGTTAGTTGGGTTTAGAACTTGATCCGGGGTTGGGGTTTTTAGGATGACTATTTTAAAAATAGAATTTGCTTATACTTTTTTCATAGCCCGTTATTTTCCTGTTGAAAAAAGATGTTGAATCCCCCAGGCTTACTGTCTCACAATTTTTTCAAACCCGGGAAAAACTGAAAAGCTTTAAGAACTGGTCATGGGGGAGGGCTTTAACGTTTTCCCTTTGATGGTTTTTAAGCAAACTTTAAACCATAGAATTCAAATTATCAATTAAACGGTTTTAGTCTAAGTCATTTCAAAAAGGGACATACCTTACCACCTATTTTATTCCTATCTAAGCGTTTTATATTGTAACCTTCTATTTTTACCTCGTCATCATCACCGTATCATCCCAAACCCGGATTCAGAGATGGATAAACTCGCCCCTTCTGTTAGTAAAATCCAATCTCTGAATTTTTTAAAAAAGTGATCTTGGGACATGAATAAAGTGAAGGATTGTTATCAAAACAATCATAATCATCAAATAAAGGGGCCATTTGTTTTAAAATTGTAAAAATGTCAAGACTGTTTAAGTAACTGTAAAAAAAAATGGACATTACCATAATCAACACATCCATTATACCCAACCCTTAAGTTTTAAAAAGTTTTTTACTGTTCTTCTTTTGTACCTTAGTACAGTGTCTCATATGTCTGGTGGTGTCTGAGATAAAAATGGTTATATTGTCTCCCTTGACTATGTATGCATTACATATGAGTTATTATATTCCCAGCTCCAGACCTCATTATCACCGTCACTTTTCTGCCTTTTTGGCACCTGTACCAAATTTGAGGTCCTGGGTTAGTATGGATTTAAACTTAATAACCCGAAAAACTTTGAGCCACTGTTTTTTTTGGGTATGGGGGTTGCCATATTGCGGGGGATAGTGACATTTACGTTTTGGAGGATGGCAACTGTTGGGCTTTACGTCCGGGGGTATCACCCCATTACCTTTTTCCCGTCCCCATGACTGATTTTTCTTCAGAGAATTGCAGGATAAAGATAAAACAAATGGGGGAACCCATTTAAAGCCAGCCATGTTTACCTTCATTTTTACATTTACAAAAACAAAACTTTCCTTTAAAAAAAGGAAACCACTGACTACTACCAGAAGACCCATAGGATCCCGCTCCCACTGATTTTGAGATTTCCCCGTTCTTCCAAACCTCCTTCACCCTACTTTAAAACCGGTTTTCCTATCACATTTAGCTCATTTCCCTCCCCAGGGTAAAAAATTTTGAATCAATGACGTTATCCGTCCAAAGCCCTCAATCCCATTAGCGGCACTCGTCTTTTGTTGACTGGTCCTGACCGTAGAGGTGATTTTTTCGGCCTGGGGAAAAAAACAGACACTACAACCTGACTTTTTCCTTGGGGTTTTGTTTTGTGATCTGGCGGTTTCTCCGTGTTTCCTCCCATTAACACTTAATTTATGATTTTGGTTCGCAAATTTGAGAACGTGCTTGTATTGAGTCTGGCAGGGGGATTGAATGCCGTACCCATTTTTTAAATGCATTTCCTTCCCTCACCTGGCACTGGGGGGAAAACTGTCACTACAGACGTTGTTTCCCTTTGGGGTTTTGTTGTTTGGGTTTTTTATGTTGTCTTCCATTGAACACTCGCAGTTGATGTAAGGTTGGGGCCCCCTTTAAACCCGAGAGTGTTTGAGGGAGCTCCTGTGGGAGGGGGCTCACCAGCCCCACAGCAAACCCTACCCCCTATTTCACCAAAAAAACAAAAATCTTTTTCTCCTTTTTAAATTTTTTTTTCCCCAAGAGGGAACTGGTACAACACAGGTGACTACGGTACAGCACAGGTGGCCCGGAAACACAGGTGGCTGCGGTACAACACGGGGGGTGGTACGGACGACTACAGTACGACACAGGTTTTGGTATGAAAAGGTGGCCACGGTTCAACTCACGTGAAATTTGAGCACATTACATTAGGATCCTCTGGGGGTCGACTGTCGTCTAAAAAAAACGCTGAAAGTGTTCATCTCCCCGATGCTTTTTTTTTTTTCTCCTTCACTAGCAGATAACACCAGCGCCCCCGGTGCTCAATTCAGATAGATTGTTTTACAAGGCCTTGCTGTCTTAATTATAGGGAGCTGCCCAGGTAGGTTTTCCAAACTAGGGAGGTGCCTTTCCCCACCCTTTTCCTTTTTTTTCATTTTTTTTTTTTTTCTCTTCTCTCTCTCTTTTCCCAACTTATTTCTTAAACCTCAAAGTTGGGATTAAAACGCAACAATGGGCGCGAAAAAGGGGAAAGCCCAGACCGGTTTCCCTTACGTCCCCACCACCACCTTTCTGAGATTCCCAGACATTGCACTGGCGCTAAACCCGGGCGCTACGGTGCTAAAGCTTGCCCTGGGGGAAACAGTGCTGTGGTAAAAAAGGAGTTCAGCTCAACAGGGCTCTGGTCCCAAATTTGGCTTGTAAACCCAGCTCTTCCCCCCCCTTTCCCACAGCTCCTTAAATTATCCAAAAGAAGACAATATGACCAAGTGCTAATGAGAAGCTCAAGAGTTACATTAAGATAAGATGATAAAGGTTTATTTCTTTGTAAAGGTTACAATTTTAATTAAATTTTGGTTTGCTAAGCAAAAAAAGTCACTATCATGCCGGGGCATTGGACATGCCCTTGAGCACCGGGGTTGGGAGGCAATCAGGTTGAATCCAAGGAAGGCGGAAAGAAAACCCAAAACTTCATTAAATTTGGGGAAAGCAAATGAGAGGAACCCCAAGAAGAGAGAGAGAGAGAGAAGAAGAAGAAGAGAGAAGAAGAAGAGAGAGAGAAAAAAGAGATTTTAAGGAGAAAAAATTAGAATATAACACTTGGGTATCTCAATAAAGATCCCGGTTTTAAAATTTTTTTTATCAACTTGTCGGTTCTCTGAGCCATTCATCTACATCTTAGTTTTCATTAATATAAAAATATGTTCGTGAAGAAATTTTTTTAATGTTTAGAGTAAATTTTAACTAGTTTAGTTTCTGCATGTTTGGGGATGTTTAGAGTTAAGGCTTGTTGGTCCATGGGAACAGCTAGCGTCTCATTAGCTCTATCGCAGAGCACTGGCTCACACCGAGGTCCGGGGTCGGTCCCCAGAGGCTGAAAACATTGGGACGTGTTTCCAAAAAACACCTGTGTCCCGGTCCCCCATCGGAAAATGGGTCCGGGGTTTTGGGTTGATTGGTGTGGGTCGACCCCGGGAAAAAATTGACCATTCCGAAATGCTCGCATAACGGGGACTTTTAAAGTAGTGTCATTGATAGCTGGGCCTGTATCCCTTTGAAATATACAGGGTATTATTATTATTATTTTATTTTTAAATTATTATTATTATTATTATTATTATTATAGTTGCTCAGTGGGTAGTACTTGCCCTTTTCCTTAAGATGTCCCCAAAGGGTCGAGTAACTAAGTGAATAGCGGCACATTTTTCAGGAGTCCTTCCCCCTTGGGAAAAAATTTTCTTTTTTTTTTCCCTTATTTCTTTTTAGGGAGGAAGGGATGGATGGCGTCTGCAGGGCCCCACCCGGCCAAGTTTCAGGGCGTGGCTTGTTCCCTTTATTACAAGGAGATGGGATTTAGCTAACAGATGGGACTCAAGTCATGGTGGAGGGGGTTTGGCGGCGGTCCTGTTAACACTGTTAATGCCTGGTGGTTTTTTACGATAATGGTATACAATAGACAAATTGATAAGTAAGAAACATGTGCAAAAGTTAGGTATCTTTATTCTGAAAGTTTCGCCTCCATAGGGTTTTTTAGGAACAGAAGAGGCAGCAGAAACTTTAGAGATGTGAAGATGTCATCAGTCCATCATTTTGGGACGTAGTTTTTAGGTTGTGGCCCTCAACCTAAGGAAAAATTACAGCAACAGAGTCAGGAGTGAATGCAAATGATCACTACAGTCGGCAGTGTTGGAATGTGTTCTATCAAAGGGGGGTTTTCTGGGGTTTTATTTGATAATCTATACATATGCTGCTGTGTATGATCATTTTTTTAACCGTATTTATGTGTACCTATACCTTCCTTTCCCCAGTATGTGATTTTACCCCCCTGCACCACCCCTCTTCCTAATTCCTTTCCCTACCCTTTTCCCACCTAAAACCCTCCCACAGTTGCCTTCCCAAATCCTCCATTACCCCCCCACCCCATCCTCCCCATCTTCACCCTCCTTTCTCCCACTCTCCCCACCCCCCCCCCCCCCAGCTAATTGCCGGGGGTGTGGGCCCGTCACTGCCAATTTGCCACGAGCAGCGACTGAGGTGTGGCTGTCCCCACCAACCTTCCTTTACTTTTCGCCTACTCCTCCTCCTCTTCCTCCTGTTTTTCCTCCCCCTTCTCCTCCTCCTTCCCCCTCCTCCTCCTCCTTCTCCTCCTCCTCAGTCAGCTTCAGCGCGGGGGGTTTGATTTATTTTTTTGCATTTCATAAGTTTTAACCCCGCTGCCGTAAATTTCATCATGTAATTTTTGAGAAAAAATTGTGTTTGTTTGGGACAGGTGAGCAAGTAATTTTGGGTTTGGTACGGGGGGCAAGTAATTGTGGTGTTAGGGTAAGGTGAGCAAATTTGGGGTGGTGTTTTGAAACAGGTGAGCAAGTAATTGGTTGAAGGTAAGGTGAGGAAATTTGTTGTTTGGTACAGGTGAACAAGTAATTGTGTTGTTTTATAAGGTGAGCAAGTAATTGTTGTATTATGGTACAGGTGAGCAAAAGTGTTGTGTTAGATACAGGGAGCAAGAATAGTGGATGGGTCGGGAGGTATGTGTTGAAGGGGAAAGGGAACAAGTAATTATGGGTTATGGCAGGGGAAAATAATTGTTTTATTATGGTACAGGTGAAAAAGTAATTGTTTTGTTAGGACAGGTGAAAAGTAAATTTTTGTATTATGGTACAGGGGAAAAAGAATTAGTGTTTAGATTCTACTGAACATCTTGTTTGGATGATAGTTATTTCTATAGACGGACAGACAGATATATTTGAAATTTTAGCTCCAAATGCGTAAATTCAGAACTGATGTTATTGTAGCCAATGAATAAAAAATTTTTCAAGTGCATTTAAAAAATAAAAAAAAAGGCAGACTTACAGACACAAAAGATGGGGTTTTTATTAGTTTAATATCTTTATTATGCAGCCCATACCATCCTGGGCGGTAGACAAAAGATTTCAGAGGTACAAAGGTCCCGAGACTGGGCTCAAGTTTTGATAGCTGAACAAGTTACAGGGTTTAAAAGATCTTGTCCAATCATGAAAGTTGCAAAGGAATGAGCCCAGGTAGGCTGGTCTCACTATGACAAGTTACAAAGGTAATGAACTAGAGCTGGTCACAATCATGACAAGTTACAAAGGTAATGAGCTCCAGGTAGAGCTGGTACAATCATGACAAATTAAAAGGAATGACCCAGGAGAGCTGGTCCAAACGACAAGTTGCAAAAGTAATGAGCTCCAGGTATGGTCACAGATGGACGGGCGGAAAAGTTACAATATAATTAAAAAAATTGATCCCGAGGGCACATATGGCATGGTCTGACAATTAAATTAACAAATAAAATTTCCCCCGAGAATCCTTTTTAAAAAAAAATAATAATAATAATAATAATAATAATAAAATAATAATAATTGTATTTCTACAAGTACATGATACAACTTTTTTTAGGCCTAGCTGACATCAGTGATATATAAAAACCCCGGTTATGCAGAGCATTTTGGGCAAATTAGGTTTAAATTTTTTCCCCAGGATGCGAGCCACACCAGTCGACTAACACCAGGTACTAATTTACTGCAGGGGAATAGGGGCGTAGGGGTCTTAAAAGGGACACCTCATTGCTTCCTTAGTGGATTGAATCAAAGGGCCTCAGGAGCTGGGGACCAACCGAGCTGCGGATCTCAGGCTGTCCGTTATTGTTGATACAACGGTCGACTAACATCCAGGTACCTACAGCATTTATTGCTAGGTGGAAAAAGAAGGACATGTGTGGGAAAAAATGCCAAAAATCTTCACCAGCCCAGACTGGACCCCCGATCTGACGACTGTGAGTCGAATCGTTACCACTGAACTACCATTGACGTGGCGTATAAAAGCGGGGGAGGAGAAGTAAGGGAGAGAGAGAGAGAGGGTGGAAAGGAGTTTGGATTCCTCTGTGAGGGGGGGAAAAGGTTCAGCTGCTGAGGCCATTTAGTAGGAAAGGGGGGAGGAGAGGATGGTTCGGGCGGGTTTTTGCCCATGAACTGAAAGCCAGGGGGAGATCCGAGAAAAAGAGGAAGTTAAGCGGAGGAGGGACGGGGAGGAACTCAGATCGGAACTCAGGGACAAGTAACCATCTCAATGTCTCATTTTCTCTACCATTCCAAATGTCACCTACCTGAGGGCATTCCGAGGATCAACGTTCCGCGGCCCGGTCACGACCAGGCCCCTGTGATTCAGGGCCTGATCAACGAGGGTTTTCTGCTGGCTGCACGTAGTCCAACGTACGAGCCACAGCCCGGCTGATCTGGCACTGACTTTGGATCTGTCCAGCTCCCCTTGAAGACAACCAGAGGCCTACTGGGAAGCCCCTTATGGCTGGGGGAGGCTGTTGAACAGTCTTGGGCCCCGGGGCCTTGTGTTTTTTCTTTTGTGTAACCCGTGGCGCCCTACTCTTCACTGGGGGGTTTACCATCTCCAAGTCTTTGCTTTCGTATGGCGTGATTTATGTGTGGATTAGGGACCAGTCCCTCCAGAATCTTCCAGGGTAGATTATGATATATTTTCTCGCCTGGCTCCAGTGAATATAAGTCTAGTGCTTTTGGCTTGAGTTAAGGTGTTTGATGGAACTTAAGTGCGTAAAAGTTTCTGAATTCTCTAGATCTGCAATTTCACCTGCCTTGAATGGGGATGTTAATGAACAGTATTCTAGCCAAAAGAACAAGTGATTTAAAAAGGATCATCATTGGTTTGCATCTCTTGTCTTGAATGTTCTATTATCCATCCTATCAGTTTCTCGCAGATGTGATAGTTGATAGTGGATTGTTTTCCGGGAAGGTGAGGTCAGGACATTCCCACCCCGGGCTTTCCTTTTACCCTTTATTGATTAGAGTTTGTAATATACCAGTCCTAGCTTTTATTACCCCAGTTTTCCAAACAGAAGTTGGAATTTGTCTTCATTGAACATCTTTTCCCAAAGGGTTTCTTGAACCCCAGTGGGAAAAAAGTCAGTTTCACCCTTTTTTTGTGGGGGGGTTTTCCTAGGTAATCCACAACTTTTATGATAATTTATGTAATTGTATTTTTTTTTACCAGTACCAATAAAATTCACAGTGTCACTGAAAAAAACCAGTCTGTAAAGGGGGGGGATGTGTTTATTACCGAATTTTTTGTCTGGTTCTGCAACAATAGATGGATTATTACACAAAGTTCTAAGTCCGAGAACTCTTGCAAGGGAGCGCTGTGTATCTCCAAGGTAGCGCCGTATCTCCCAAAGGGAGCGCCGTATCTCCCAAAGGGAGCTCTCGTATATCTCCAAGGAGCGCTGTGTATCTCCGGTAGCGCCGTGTATCTCCCAAAGGGAGCCCCGTATATCTCCAAGGAGCGCCGGTATTCCGGAGGCTCGTGTATTCCGGGCGCTCGTGTATTCCAAGGTAGCGCTCGGGATCTCCCAAAGGGACCCGATTCCAAGGTGCCCCATTCCCGGAGCGTCGTACTCCAAGGTAGCGCTCGTGTATTCCAAGGGGGTTTTGGACTCCAAAGGGAGCCTCTGTATCTCCAAGGGGGCTTGTGTATTCCGGTAGCGCTTTTTTTTTCCAAGGTGCGCTCGTGATTCCGGGCACTCGTGTATCTCCCCAAAGGGAGCGCTCGTGTTCTTCCATTTTTTTTCGTTTTGTTGTTACGCAGTTTGGTCGTTAACATTATATACGCTCAGACCTGTTTTCGTCCGTAAATACTAAAGTGGTTAAAAACACGGAGGTATGTTTGTAAAGGAGCGCTGTGGGGGAATAAAATTAGTGCAGATTTTAAAGGAAGGAATTAAGTGAGCTTTAGATGAGAGTTAAAGGATCATTTAAGGAAGATTTGTTGTTGTAGTTTTGGGTGGTGGTGCCGGGGGGGGGTGCTCGGGTGGTGGTCTGGGGGTGGTGTGGGGGGGTGGGGGAGGGGGTGTGGGGAGGTGGTGCCGGGGGTGGTGCCTGGGGTGTTGGGAGGGGGGCTGGGGTGGTGGTGTTCGGGGAGGTGGTGCTGGGAGGCGGCTGGGGAGGCGGGGGGGTTTAGGGGGATCTTTTTCCCCGATGCCCCAAACCCCTTTCATCCCAAAAAAATGAATAATCTAACGTAAAAAATTTTAATTTCATCTTTTCTCAAAATCTTTTTCCCTACTTTAAATAACGTAAAAAAAATTACGTTTTGTTTAAATTTTTGGGAGGTTAGGTTAGGCTTGTTGCGCTTGAGTTATACTTCAACGTATAAAAATTCATTTAACCACAAATATTAGAAAAAAAACATCCCCTGATTCGTTTGGTAAGGAGGTGGCCGAGGAAGGTTTAAAACTTGTATTCTGAAATTTATCCCCCTTGGTGGGATGATTGTGACGAGGGGGGTGTTGCCAACAGGGTTACCATAATGCTTTTTGGAGATGTGTCGAGAGATGGGGAAATCACAGCGCGGGGTAGCAAGGCTTTTGCCCTGTGTTGCTGTACCCCTCCCCCGCTGCTAAACCTCCTGCTGTTGGGGGCGGCTGTTTAGGGGCTGATGCTGAAACCAGATGGAGCAACAAAAAACCAGCTGAAGTAGCCTCACGGGTTTTTGCTGCTCTGCTGTAGCTACTTTTGGGAGGCCCTGTTTGAATATACATCATAAATATTATAAAATTTAATATACAACCTATAAAAACGAAATGGTTGTTGAAGTACTACATACGCCCATCACTTGTTTGCCACTGATGAACCCCAAAAAAATATATCCGCCTGACCAAAATCTATCATTATCGTAAAAAAGAACTAAAACCCTTCCAATTTTTTAAAAATTAAAGAAAATCCACTAATTTAATACATGGATGAGGGAAATGTTTCATCTTCAAAGCAAATAAAAAAAAAGACTATTTCAGGTTTCTGTTCCATGTTTCTGGGTTAAGAATGTCACAACCTCACCCACATCACCGCATGCGGGGGTGGGGGGTGGGGGTGGTGGTGGGGGTGCTCTGACGACGACGACGACGCGAAGCTGATAAAATGTGAAATGTTTTTCCCCCGCTTCGTCCTTTCGAGTTGTGTTTTTTTTATTACCCTTCTTTACCCGAAATTTTAAAAAAATTTAAGTTTAAACTGATTTGATATTTTTTTTTGCATGGATTTGAGTGTTGTGTTTTTATGCAAGTATGTTTTTTTTTGGATAATCCTTCTTGGTTTCCCTATTTAACTTTTATTCCCTACTGGCCAGTAAATCAAAGTTTTGAAACAATTAAAGTTTTTTCCCCCAGGGGGGTGGATGGGAAAAGGGTTGTTTTCCGGGGTTGCACCCCCCCATCCCTTTCTTTGATGTTTATTGATTCCTTTACCCAGGACCCCACTGCAAATATAAAAATATTGACTTTGTAATAATAATTACTAGTACCTGCCTGAGTCCCTGGGGATTCCGGGATCAAGCCCCGCGGCCCGGTCCATGACCAGGCCTCCTGGGGGATCAGGGCCTGATCAACAGGCTGCGCTGGCCCACTTAAACCAACGAAACCACGCCCGGGTGATCCGACACTGTCTTCCCCGGAAATTTTTTGTTTTTCAGGGACCAAGGCGCCCTACTTTCACTGGGGGGAGTTGCTTCCCCCCAAGTCTTTAGCTTTCGTAGGGGCGATTTCGGGGCAGATTAGGGGCCAGTCCCTCCAGGATCTTCCAAGTGTAGATTATGATGTATCTCCCAGTGAATATAAGCATGCTTCCAGGAGTTCCCAGTAGTTAAGGTGTTTGATGGAACATACGTGCATAAAATTTCGTAAATTTTCTAAATCTGCAATTTTACCTGCCTTGAATGGAGATGTTAATTACAGCAGTTTCCCCCTAGAGAGAACAAGTGATTTGGATCATCATTGGCTTAGATCTCTTTTTGAATGTTCTATTTTCCATCCCATCATTTCCCCCGCAGATTTATAGGGACTGTTGGATCCTTTTAAGGGTCAAAAGTGGGGGTTTTCATTGTTTTCTTTTTTTGAAATTAGTCTTTTCTATTTTGTTTAAGAATTGCTATCAAAAATGTCTAATTGTAGCCTTGTCAAAAAAAATGGTATCATTGGTAAATTTTGTCCCCGTATCGACCTTTTATACTGTACAAGGTAAACAGGCTTCCCAACGACCCGGGTTCCAGGATGATAAAAACCACCAGAGGCCCAAGAGCGCCACTTTCCTGTTCCAGCGTCTCGGCGTAGCCATCCGAAAGTAAATGGCTGTTGCAGTCCGGGTTCCTGTTTGGCTTCTGAGAAGCTGGGAGAGCACAGTCTGTTTTACTTTGATCTAGTTTTATATGTTGGGCAGAAAAAAGAATATTAAAAGAAGAAAAATATTTAAAAAATTTAAAAATAAAATTTTAAAACAATTTCTTTGTAGTCATTTTTTTTAAATAATATAATATTCAGGATGTGGATTTTTGTTTGGTGTATAAATGAGAATTTATTTTTATTCCTATTTTGTGAATAAAGTATTTTTAATGGTAGGGGATGGGTGACATGCAGTCTTTATGATCTTCTGTAGTGGGTGGTTTTAAAACCCAAATTAACAATAGCCAAAAACAGAGGAAAAAAAACCGACCAGAGGAAACTCAAAAGGAACAGATTAAATTTCCTCTAGTTTAGTCCCAAGTGACAGCCTGGGAAGAGAATGAATGAATGAATCTTTCATCTCTCCTACATTTATTGGGGGAAGGGTTTAAATGGTGGGTTCAATGGATCTAGCCCTGTGCCCCGTCACGAGGAAGAGACAACGATTGCAATGGGCCTCGCCACCTCAGGTCTTGAAAACAAAGGTCAGGCATCTAAAACAAAACCCGATTTTAAATTTTTTGCTTGAGGTCAAGAGGGTAAGAGGGTGGCGGGGGGAGGCAGCAGGAGGATGTTTTGGAAGGTGTCCGGTTGACACAACCGGCCCCCTTTTTAAGTGAAGTGCCCTTCCGCTTTCAACTGCTTTTCCCTTTCCCACTAAACCCGTCTCTTCCTCGTTCCCTTTCCTTGCTTGTCTCTTCTGCCCCTTGTCTTTTTTTTTCTCCCCGTTTCCCCCCGTTTATCCATATTGTCTTCCTTTCCTTTCTCTCCCCTTTTACTCGCCTCCTTTTTTCTCTCCTCCTTTGGGTGTGTGTGTTTAGGGGGAAAAGAAAAGCAAAAGGGAAACTGAGGACAAGACTAGGCTACACAACGCTAATTTGAAAAGGGGAACTGGTGTGAGTGGGGGAAGAAAAGGGGGGGGGGTGGGGTGGGTGAGGAGTGGGAAAGGTACCGGGGAGAGGGAAACGAGGCAGGGGGCTGGCGAGGGGGAAAAGGGCTTGGGGGCGGTATTTATCAGGAAGGGAAAAGTTTTATTAGAAATGATAAGAGGAAATTTCCTCTCAAGAAATATCTCCTAAGTTGACGTTTGTAGTAAAACTGAAAACTGAGAAGTTCGTGACATGTCCTGTTCTCCGGTCATCGGTACATTTTCAGTGCCTGTTATTCCGTATTTTTGTCTGTTTTTTTACAACTGTAAAGCTGGCATTTTTCTTTAATTTTGTAAAACGAAAGCCAAAGCTCGGGGAAAAAAGATTTCACTTTTTATTTTATGTCAGTGTGATTTGGAGGCTAAGTTATAAAGTGTCGATTTAACTGGTTTTAGTAAATGGTGGGGGGAGAGCAGGACAGAAAAATTCGTAAAGGGGAAAGAAACCCAGAGGGAATGGAGTGCAGTGGATAAAAAAAGCTGAAATAAATTGGGGAAAATTTTAACGTGGATATATGCAAGGTTTTACCCCCTGGGGAGGAAAGAATTGAGGGGAAGGGGGTTCGTCAGAAAAGGAAAATTTATCCAGGGGGTGGTTTTTTTCTTTTGATTATCCATTCAAAAACCTTTTAGACATTTTCAACTTTACGGTCCCCTCAAAGAAACAGTAAATGCCATCCAAGATATTATGTCTTCCTCGTGAAAATAGCCACGGCACTGAGAAATATAACCTCGTGAAACCAAGATAAGGACACGATTTCTGGTTACAGGAAGAGTTACAACGTTTGTAAGGAGCTTCGTATTGCAAAATAACGCCACGTTATAAATATCATTAATCCTTAAGATATTACAAATTAAGATTTTTAAAAATGGGCATTTTTTTTTGGCTTACAGTGGATCGGGGGTTGTGATGGCATGTAGCCCTGCAGCGCTGGCAGCAAAACCTGGTGATCAGATTCAGCAATATTGAGACCTAAGGCTGGGCCTCGAACAAAAAGAACAAAAAGGTCACATACATTATAGGTATAGAGTGCTGAAGGCTGGGGTAAATAGGACCACCTATCATCATTATTATTATTTGAGTACAATTTCGTACCTAATATTAGTGTCAGAACAAAGATTGGCTATGAAATCACAAGAACTACTATAAATTGTAATTATCAGAACAAAAAAAATTATATAAAATAATATAAAAAAAAAAAAAAGGTATACCCAAAAAATTCTGAAGGGCGGGTGGACCAAAAAGGGGACCCAAAGAACGGGTGACCTTACAACAACATGTCTTCAGAACATCAAGTTGCATCAGCCAAGGACGGGAGTCCACTCAGATTTTAACTATAATTATCCTTTTTATTAGCGTGAGTGGCCTGAGGACACTAAGGAGAAGCAAAATTTTCCCCGGGTGTTATGGGTGTTTTATCAAATGGAGGTGTTGTTTTCATTTCTTAAATTTGATTCTTTTTTTTTACTACATTAAATTTTTTTATCATGAATTATTTCATTGGAATAAACTTGAATTTTAGGCGTTTTTCATTTACATTTTTGTAGTTTTTTTTCAAAAGTTTTTTTGGGTTGTTTATTGTATCCCCCAAGAGTGATACCATAGAACAGAACATGCGAGTGGCTATAAAGAGAATCTCGATCCTGCAGGCTCCAGCAATGCTGGGCTACCACTTTCATTTCTCAGAAATTTTAAAACTTGCAAATTTTTCCACTTTTATCCTTTCACCCTCTGCAGGGGGTTTCAGTGACACCCCTTCAACAGAAGATTTGATGGGAAGGAATTACACTCACTTCCCCTCAAGAAAAAAGAAGCTATATCCGTTTTCCAGATGATCTATGAACGATGGGGCAATAATATCCAAGAAGGGGTTAATGATGGTACACATAGGGGCATCAGAAAACTCGCTTCCTACGCATTACCTGTTTTCAGTGTAGCCAGGCCGAGCTTTTTTCGGGGTAAATAGTGTTTATCAGTTTAAATTTTTTTTTTTGAGGGGGGTTGTGGGGCTGCACCCCCTTTGGTGTGTCTCATCGAGTGTCAGTTCACTTGTATTGTTTAGGAATCATTCATTGATCTCGTAGTATTAGAAGAGCCTTGTTTATTCAGGCAGGCACCGGGCCTGTTTTTTACAAGCTGGGGTTATATTACCTTCAGTCTCTATAATACATTGACGTACGTTGATGTTAATAGAGAAAGATGTGAATATTATTCCCAGGTCTTTTCGCACTGACGTACGTTTTTTTGTTAAGAACATAAGAACATAAGAAAAAAGGGAACACCAGCAGGCCTACTGGCCCAGGGAGGCAGGCCCAAGTCTCCCCCCGGCAAGCCAATGCCCCGCCCAGCCAGGTCAGGTTACATCCACTTAAGGAAGGAGCACGGCATCTGACCTAGTAGCACAAACTAGTCAAGTACAACTCACACCCACCTGCCCACTTATATATTTATCTAGCCTATTTTTAAAACTACACAACTTTTAGCCTCTATAACTTACCCGGGGTTTGTTCCACTCATCGACAACTCTATTACCAAACCAAGTTTCCCTTTTCCCTTCTGAATCTGAATTTATCCAACTTAAAGCCATTGCGAGTCCTTTAAAGATATTTTTAGCACGCATTTACATCCCCTTTTTTTATTCCTGTTTTTCCCTTTTATATCAATCATATTCCCAACTACGCCTTCAAAAGTGCAGATTCAGGGCCTCAGTCTTCCCATAGGGGAAAATTTTTAATGGGAATAACTTTGTATCCTCCTTTTTTGTTTTCCAAGATTTTTTATCCATTCTGTAATACGGTGACCAAAACTTGCAGCAAATCAGATGAGGCCAACCAAGGAAAATAGAGTTGAAGAAAAACCCGAGGACTCCTATTATTTATGCTTCGATATGAAGCCAAGGATTCTGTTTGCTTTATTGCAACACTTTTAAATGCCTTTGGTTTTTGATTACTCAACCAGAACTCCTAAACCCTTTTTCAAATAGTAGTATTAAGATTTACATTATTTAGTTTATATGGGGATGGTTATTGCCCTTTCCAATTTTAGAATTTTGTTTTATCATTTTAAACGACCCACTTCCCACCATTCATTTTCAAATCCCTGGAGGCTCAATGTCCTCATTTGAAGAATTGAGGCCTTTTTTGGTGTCAAAAACGTTAGTCGCTATTTATTCCTCATCTGCCGTTTATGTAGATTGTGAAAAAACAACCCAATACTGACCCCGGGAACACCACTTGGACGCTTCCCCTTTGTTTTCCCCCCATTTATGCAAACTTTTGCTGCCTATTTGTAAACCATGCCTCTATCCAGGAAAAATTTTTCCTGTTTTTTTCCTCAATGTCTCTATGTGGGACTCTTAAAAAGCCTTACTGAAGTCCATAACAAAATTCAATTCTTTCCATGATTCCCCTCAAATACCTTAGTGAAAAAAGTTATTAAATTTTAAAGGGAGGAACGCCCTTTTTTAAAAACCCTCTACGGGAAAAATTTCCCTTTTTTTCCCCTATAGTTCCTGTGGGTTATTCCAAAAAAATGGATAACGTCGAAAAAATAGACAGGACGGTTTCACCCTGCCTTCGTGTGCAAAGTTCCAGACGATGCCTCAGGGTTGTCTGCAAAAACCATTGCAGTCCTTCCTTTTGATTAAGATCGACACTGAGTTTGTTTGGACCACCAAACGTGGCCCGGGGGTTTCCCCGGCTGGTGTACAAAGGATCATGTCATGTTTGATCTGCACCTGGGGTGAAGATTTGCTAGAATTTTTAAATATTTTTTCCCCCCTTTATTCCAGTATTAAAAAAAAAAAAATCCACATTAAAGCAGGTGATAAATATGAAATCGGGAAAAAAAAATGAAAGGTATATAAAAAAAAATTTTCGTAAAATTGTATTCTCTCCCCGTACATTATCATCATCACCATCACCATCGTCATTATCATCATCATCACCATCATCCTCCCCCGTATTCATCTCTGAGAGACATGAGTGTGGGGAAATCTACACTGCTCCCAAAAATTTGGGGTGGAAAAAATATACCCCCGACATAGTAGGTTTTTTGGTTTCTTATCCTGATAAACACTGTACTCTACTAGTTATCAAAAACCAGTTTCCCAGACTTGTAAACAAGGAGATAGTTTTTTCACTATATGACACAACACCATTACTGTGCAACAGCCATTTACATTCCCTTTTGGAAAGGGGATCCGCCTGGACTATATTGTACCATGATTTAATTTTGATAGGATCCAGATTGCTCAAAAAAAAAATAATTGTAATGTCGAGTTATGTGACTCAAGGGTTTATATTGATGCAATGTAAATATCAGGTGTCCTTCTTAATGACGTTACTTGATAAAGGAAATCGTGTCAGGATATTTTTCAGTAGTTTTCATGACAGGTTGTGTGAGTGGTTATGAGGTTTTTGGGGGAGTACAGAGGGGAAGGGGTACCCCAAGAGGTCTTGTCTCGAGGAGAGCGTGAGGGAGGTGTGTCAGTGACCTGACCTGACCCCACCACCTTGTCACGCTGACTAAAGGGGGACACCGCACTCACCCTACTGAACCCAGAGGAAAAAAATTTAGCTCCTGGGGAAAAAGAAGGTAATCAGAATTTTGACTTTTTATAATACTTTCCCGTTATACGGACTGTATGCATGAATAAATGCTTTTGTATGCATAAAATAATGCCATGTGTTTTCTAGGCCCTCCCCAGGGTTCCAAGATTTTTTCTTTTTTCGCTATAAACTGTGCTCCCGGGCAGTAATGTCCTTTGACTTGACTGAGAAGGGGAATCCCGAGGGGTTTACACAAGGGTGTGTACTGGAAAAGGGTGTATGGAAAAAGGTGTGTATGACAAAAAAGGGTGTATGGCCAAAGGGGTTTTATACAAGGGGGGTACTGGGAAAAAGGGGGGTTGAAAATTGAAAAACAAGGGAAAAGAACACTACAAAGGGCGTATACAGAACACTACAAGGGTGTGTACAGAACAGTACAAGGGTGTGTACAGAAAGACAAGGGGGGACAGAACAGTACAAGGGTGTACAGAAAGACAAAAGGGGGTAACAACACTACAAGGGTGTACAAACACTAAAAGGGGGTGTACACAAACACAAGGGGGTGTACACAACACTACAAGGGTGTGTACAAAACACTACAAAGGGGGTGTACACAACACAAGGGGTGTACACAACACTACAAGGGGTGTCACAACACTACAAGGGGTGTACACAAACTACAAGGGTGTACAAAACTACAAGGGTGTACACAAAAACAAAGGGGGTTAAAACACAAAGGTGTACACAAATCAAGGGTGTTAAAACATTTGGGGTGTTAAAAACCTCAAGGGTGTACACAAACCCAAGGTGTTACACAACACTCAAGGGTGTTAAAACACTACAAGGGTGTTACACAAAATTTTAAAAAAACAAAAGGTTTCAATCAGGTCTTTCCCCGTAAAATTTTTTCTCTTTTTTAAACGTTTTGGGCCCCGCCCTTTCCCACGAATGTTGGGAGGTGACTGACCCCACTGCAGGTGACTGACCTCCCTTTCAGCAGGGGCTCCCCCTTACAGCAGGTGACTGCCTGTTTCAGCAGGTGACTGCTCCGTTCCCGGTGACTGACCCCCGTTACAGCAGGTGACCGATCCCCCTTACAGCAGGTGACTGACCCCATTTAGAGGAAAACCCCCAAAAAATTTTCAGCAAGAGACTGACCCCGTTACAGCAGGTGACTTCCCGTTACAGAATTGACTCCCGTTACGCAGATGACTGCCCTGAACAACATGCGTCGACTGTTTTTTTAAAAATCTACTTCAGCTTTCTGTTCTTACGATTCTAGATTTAGGCCCGACCCAGATACATAATGTTTTCATCCTAGCGCTGAGATACTCCCGGCGGTTTTGGGGAGGATGCAAAATCCAGAAATGAAAACCACTTACTAGAATAGAGGTTCGCGGCTCTCGCGTATAAGAAAAGTGATAAATAACGTCAACAGTGATACATGTTTAGACATTATAAGGATGTATCATTTATAGTCGTGGTCCTTTGCAAGCGACGTCACGAGACCCCCCACGCGAGCCGTAGGCGGGAGCGCCCTTTTCAGTTTCCCGATTAGGCTTAGGAGAGGGCAGATAGGACCGGCTCTGTAGTACTTCAATTGTTTTAAAGTCTCCATTTCCCCTCGAATTCTTAGAACCCCACAAACAAATATTTAACTTATATTCATTATACATGGAGACAGACTCGCCATTACCCTGATTGAGGTTATAAAAGTGTGCTCTGGATTAAAAATGATGCGTTACCAGAGTTTTTTTCCATGTTTGGTTTAAAGGAGAAATGCTTTTAAAAATAGAAACTGAATGATGATTTAACTGCGCGGCTTACGTAAAATCCTGTAGTGGATGAGGGTGCGCTGCTCGCCAGAGATCGTAAAACTCTATGTGAGGTCAAGTTTATTTGTTCCCCCTTTCTATCCCGTTTTTTTAATATAAACGGGGCCCCCCATCAGCATACACGACAGTCCCGTCAGTCATACAGACAGTACCGTCAGTCATACACGACAGTACCGTCAGTCATACACGACAGTCCCGTCAATCATACACGAAGTACCGTCAGTCATACACGACAGTACGCGTCATACACGACAGTCCCGTCATCATACACGACAGTACCGTATTATACGACAATTTTCCGCAGGTCATAACACAAAAGTACCGTCAGTCATACACGACAGTACCGTCAGTCATACACGACAGTACCGTCGCCCCCAAATTTAACAACGAAGTACCGTCGTCATACCCCGACGGGGTACCGGTTTCGTCATACACGACAGTCCCGCAGTCATAAACAGACGTCAGTCATACACGACAGTACCGTCAGTCAACACGACAGTACCGTCAGTCATACACGACAGTACGTCAGTCATACACGACAGTCCCGTCAGTCATACACGACAATGCAAATTCGTCATACACGAAGTACTCAGTATCCAAAAGTACCGTCAGTCATCACGACAGTACGTGTCATAAAAACGGCAAAAAATCAGTCATAAGAAGTACCTTCCAAAGTCCTTTTTACACGACAGTACGTCATTTATACACGAAGTACCGTAAAAGTCATAACACGACAGTACCCCGGGCCCAATTTCCATACACGACAGTACCGTAAATCATACACGACAGTACCGTAAAAAGGCCCCCAATAACACGACAGTCCCGTCAGTCATACACAAGTCCCGTAGTATACACGAAGTACCGTTAAAAGGGTCGCGCCACGACAGTCCGTTCATACACGACAGTCCTAATCATACACGACAGTACCGTCAATCAAAACCACATCCCGTCAATCATACACACAGTACCGTCAATTACACGCAGAAAAGTCAAAACCCCCCATACACGACAGTCCCTTTATATACACGCAGTACCTAGTCATACACGCAGTACCGTAGTCATACACGACGTCCGTCAGTCATACACGACAGTACCGTCAATCATCCCGACGTGCAAATCCAAAAATTCTTAACAGAAGACTTCAATTCAGGTACCGTCATCTACACGACAGTAAAATTTTCATACAGACATCCGTCATCACACGACATCCCGTAAATCAACACACAGTACCGTAGCCCAAAAAACCCAGTACCGCATCATACCGAAGAGTAATCATCACGAAGTCCCGTAAATCATCCCGACAGTCCCGTCAATCATACACGACAGTCCCGTCAATCATACACGACAGTACGTATCATACACGACAGTCCCGTCATCATACACGACAGTCCCTTTAGTCATACACGACATCCGTCAATCATACACGACAGTCCCGTCAATCATACACGACAGTCCCGCTCATACACGACAGTACCTTTAGTCATACACGACAGTCCCGTCTCTACACGACAGTACCGTCAACATACAAAGTCCCTAATCAAAACCGAAGTCCCGTCATCATAAGAATAGTTAGTTATACAGGTACGTCGTCATAAACAGTCCCTTTATCATAAGACAGTACGTCAATCATACCGAATCGCAATTTTAACGACAGTACCGTAAATCATACACGACATCGAAATCATACAACAGTCCCGTAAATCATACACGACAGTCCCGTCAATCATCCGACAGTCCCGTCAATCATACACGACATCCCGTCATATCCGACAGTACCGTAATCATACACGACAGTCCTTTTATCAACACGACAGTCCCGTCAATCATAACGACAGTCCCGCAATCATACACGACATCCCAATCATACAGACAGTACCGTCAATCAAAAGACAGTACCGTCATCATAACGACAGTCCCGTCAATCATACACAAAGTACCGTCAATCATACACGACAGTCTTAATCATACACGACAGTCCCGTCAATCATACACGACAGTCCCGTAATCATAAACCCCGTCAATCAAAGACAGTACCGTCATCTCCGACAGTACCTTTATCTACACGACAGTACCGTCAATCATACACGACAGTACCGTCAGTCATACACGACAGTACCTTTATCATACACGACAGCCCCATTGGTTTTAAATCCCCGAAGTACCCAATAAAAAGACAGTACCGTAAATCATACACGACAGTTTCTTAACGATAGTAGTATAAAAAACCCGGGAAAAAACGAAGTACCGTAATCTCCCGAAGTACTGCTCAAAACCCGTTATCTAAAATCGTAAATATACACACAGTACCGTCAATCATACACGACAGTACCGTCATCATACACGAAGTCCCGTAATCATACACGACAGTACCGTAAATCCAGACAGTACCGTCAATCATACACGACGTACCTCCAGGCCCCATTACCGACATCCCGGGAAATTATACACGAAGTCCCGTCATCTCAACAGTACCGTAATCATCCCGACAGTCCCTCAATCATACACGACAGTCCCGTCAATCATACACGACAGTACGTCATTCATAAGATAGTACTGTCAGTCATCCCGACAGTCCCGTCAGTCACACGCCATAACTTTAGTCCCGGGCGCCAAAATTTTATCACACATCCCAAAAACCCTTTCAGCCACCAAAACTATCAGTCCATAAAAATGCATACCCCCAAAAACCCCAGTCACGCCAAAACCGTCAGTCCGCCAAAACCGTCAGTCACCCCAAAAAACCCGTCACACCAAACCGCGTCACGAAAACCTCAGTCACCCCAAAACCGTCAGTCACCCCAAAAACCGTCAGCCCCCAAAAACCGCGTCCCCCAAAACCGTCAGTCACCCCAAAACCGTCAGTCACACCAAAACCGCGTCACCCCAAAAACCGTCGACCCAAAACCGTCAGTCACCCCAAAAACCGTCAGTCACCCCAAAAACCGTCAGTCACGCCAAACCGTCAGTCACCCCAAAAACCGTCAATCACCCCAAAACCGTCAATCACGCCAAACCGTCACAAAAACCGTCAGTCACCCCAAAAACCGTCACCCCCAAAAACCGTCAATCACGCCAAAACCGTCAATCACCCCAAAAACGTCAGTCACACCCCCAAAAACCGTAAATAACCCCAAAAACTGTCAGTCACACACAACAAAACCGTCAATCACCCCAAAAAACTTCAGTCACACAAACCATTTTCCCGCAAAGAACCAACAATCACACAGTGTTGCCGCCACAACCAACAATAAAAGTTTCCCGCCCAACAAAATCACACAGTGTTCCCGCCAACCAAAATCAAAATTTTCCCACAACCAACAATCACACAGTGTTCCACAACCAAAATCACACAGTTTGCCCCCCACAACCAACAATCACCAGTTTGGGCCCCACAACCAAAAATCCACGTGTCCCAAACCAACACCAGTGTTCCCGCCACAACCAACAATCACACAGTGTTGCCGCCACAACCAACAATCAAAAGTGTTGCCGCCACAACCAACAATCACACAGTGTTGCCGCCACAACCAACAATCACAGTGTTGCCCCCAAACCAACAATCAAAAGTGTTCCCGCCACAACCAACAATCACACAGTGTTCCCGCCCAACCAACAATCACACAGTGTTGCCCCACAAAACAACACAGGTGCGCCAAACCAAATCACAAAAATGTTGCCCCCCACAACCAAAATCAACAGTGTTCCCGCCAAACCAAAATCACAAGGTTCCCCACAACCAAAATCACTTTTCCCCAAACCAAAACCCCCACACAGTTTCCCGAAAACCAAAATACACAGTGTTGCCGCCACAACCAACAACACATTTCCGCCAACCAAAATCACACAGTGTTCCCCCAACAACAATCACACAGTGTTGCGCCAAAACCAAAAATCCCAATGTTCCCGCCAAAACCACAATCAAAAGTGTTCCGCACAACCAACAATCACAAAAAGGCGACAACCAAAAACCACATTTTCCGCCGAGGGCCCGCCCAAACAAATGGACTCAGGCCGCGAAAATGCTATAACGTCTTAAAAACTAAATCATTATAGCACATCTATTTTTTCCCCCCATACGACAATTTGAACAAATCTGACACGTGAAACAAACCCAAAAACTGGGCTTTAAAATTTTTGTTTCTGTTTTTCCGAATGTTTTTTGTCCCTATTTTGGGATTTTTTTTATTTTAACTTTATTTATGAATTTTTTTTTTAGATTTTGTGTGTGTGTGTGTGTGTACCATATTGTACTCACCAGTTGTGGTTGCAGGGGTCGAGTCTAGCCCTGGCTCCCCCTCTTCACTGGCCGCTACTGGGTCCTCCCCCTGCGCCATGAGTTTTATAAACCCCTTTTTTAAAAGCATGGAAACCTCCCTCCACACTCCTTCCCAAACTATTCCACTTCCCGACCACTCTGTGACTGAAAAAAACTTCCTAACATCCCGTGATTCATCTGAGTCTTCAACTTCCCTTTCCTTTTTTTCCCCCATCTCTGGAACATTTTGTCTCTGTAAACCCTTACTTTCCCCATTTTTATGCGTTACTGTCTTCCTAACCCCTCCTGTCCTCTAGTGTCTCAGGCCGATTTCTTTTAAACCCTTTTCTTCGTAGGACAACCCCTTAGCTTGGGACGTCGTTAAAACCTTTTGCACTTTCTAGTTTCTTGACGTTCTTGACCAGGTGTGGGTTCAAAAGGGGCTGCATACTCCCGTACAGTATATGGTGTAAGAGCCTTGGATTTTGTGAGGGATTGGAACGCTTTCTTAGGTTTTCCAGCCCCCCGTATGCGCAGCAGTTTTCTGATTGATGTGCCCAGGAGATTTCCGGATTATACCACCCCCAAAATCTTTTTTCCCTTAGGAGGTTTTAGTATTTGGGCCCCCAGACATCTCTGTCTGCGGTCTTCTTTGCCCCTTCCCCATCTTCGACTTTACATTTGGCAGGGTTAAATTAAGGAGCCAGTTATTGACCAGGCTTGTAGCCGTCCAGGTCTCTTTTAGTCCCGCCTGATCCGACTGATTTAATTTTCTCTTTTAAATTACATCATCTGAAAAAGGGCCTTTTAGCTATCCTTCCGTTATGTCATTCACATATACCAAAAATAGGTCCCCGGGCTGCCCTTTGGGGAACCCCCCTGTCACAGGTGCCACTCGACACCTTCACCCTTTTGTGTGTGTGTGTGTTTTGGGGGGTTGTGTGTTACCATTTTATCAAAGGAATTGTCATAAAATACTTGGCCTGTTCGGTGTTTGTGTTGTTTTGCACATACGTACTGTTATTTGGTTTGGGGGGTCAAGTTTCAGCTCCTGGACCCCCCACCAAACGACTGTGATTGACATTTCGACCTCCGTCCTCTTGATCTTTATCAGTATTTGAGACTGTGTATTGCCTTCATAAATCCCTTCCAACTCATTCCTCTTTTTAAACCCTGACTTCTTCCCTGACTTTAACTTGCTCATGTCTCCGGTTTTCAATTGTTCTGTAAATTTTTTACTTGTGATCATATCACCCAAGTTTTTTTTTACGCCAAAATTTCAGGTTTAGCCCCCTTTTTCCCCCCCTTATGGGGATCCCTCTCCCAGGGGAGAGAGAGGGAGAGAGGAGAGAGAGAGAGAGAGAGAGAGAGAGAGAGAGAGAGAGAGAGAGAGAGAGAGAGAATGGGAGAGGGGTGTCTAGCACCCTGGTGTCTGACCTGTTAGGGTTAACTTTGGGAAAAGGGAAGGGAAGGGGGGGGTTTAGAAATGCATCATGGGTCTCGTCCCCTTTTTTTATAGGGGAAAACCCTCACAGCTCGCTATATGCCACAAATTAAATTTTCTTAAAAAACATAATATTCTATGTTCTCCTTATGTTCTACTTATACCCTCTAATATTCCTTACATCCCCTTCGTTGCAGGCAGCTCCTCCTTTCCCACTGTATAATCTCACAGCGCCACTGCTGGTTCCCCTTTTAATAAAAAAACCCTGGTGACAAGTGTTTAACGAGATAATCAACCCCCGCAGAGACCTCAAAAGGGGGCCCCCCCAGCCATCACAAGTTTTCACTAATTCAAAGTGGAGGGATGAAAAGTTTGTAAAATCGTTGGGGAAAATATTTTATTTTCAGCGGACCCCTGACAATAAAAGGGGCAGATGATCAACATAGCTTTTTCAAGGGAATGGTTTTTTCCATGAATAAAATTGCAATAACCAGTGAAAGGTATTAAAATTCGCACTTTCGTGATCTTTTAATTATATTCTGTTTTGAGAAT
>WNWK01017528.1:0-42250 GCA_009830355.1 Cherax destructor | reverse complement strand
CTTGAAAAAAAAGAAGCCCCACGGGGAATCTTCATTGATCACGCAAAGCTTTTAACAGCGACCAGATTTACTGCCACAAAATTAGCACACTATGGTATAAGGGGGCACCCACTCAACTACCTAAAGTCATACCTCACCAACAGAAGCCAATATGTGTACACAAATGGAGCGAACTCTTCCACACAACAAATTACAGTCGGAGTCCTCAAGGAAGTGTCCTGGGGCCACTCCTATTCCTCATTTACATAAATGACCTACCGAATGCATCACAACTACTCAAACCCATTTTATTTGCAGATGACACAACATATGTCTTCTCTCACCCAAATCCAGTTATACTGGCCAACACTGTTAATGCCGAATTACAGAAAATATCAACATGGATGACGACTAACAAGCTTACTCTCAATACTGACAAGACCTACTTCATACAGTTTGGAAGCAAAGCCACAAATGTTCCACTTAACATAACACTCAATGGTACACCCATCACAAGACTCACAGAGGGAAAATTCCTAGGAATCCACCTTGACAGTAGCCTTAAATTCCAAACACATATACAACAAATTTCCAAGAAAATCTCAAGACAGTAGGCATATTATCAAAGATACGCTATTATGTACCTCAATCAGCTCTCCTTGCACTATATCATTCACTTATCTACCCGTTTCTCACCTATGGAATCTGTGCATGGGGATCAACAACGTTAAATCACCTTAGACCACTCATAACACAACAAAAGGCCGCAGTCAGAATGATAACAAATTCCCACTCTAGACAGCATACTCCACCAATATTCAAAAGTCTCAAACTACTCACCGTAAAGAACATTCATACTTACTCTTGTGCCTACTACATATATAAAACTTTACACTCTAATATAAACCCTCTGCTCAAAACTCTCCTCACCAACTTTAATAGGACTCATGACCACAACACAAGACACAGATCACTTTTTGATGTACCCCGTGTTCATATCAACCTATGTAAAAATTCTATGCACATGAAGGGCCCCAGAATCTGGAATTCATTACCAGTAAATATTAAGATAATCTTGTCTGAAAATCAATTTAAGACTCAACTCAAAACCACCTACTCACCCAAAACTAAATGATCATACTATAAACTACTTTGAAAATGCTCATTGTTACTTTCCTATACGATAATCTCAATTTTTAATAATATGTTACTATTATGTTACCCCCTACTCATATTATAAGTTAATGTCAAAAATGCTCAATGTTATTTTCCTTAAGATAATCTCAATTCCATATTATCATTCAAGAATCTTAACACCTGTACAATCTAATATCTAATATCATTATATAATAATTTAAACAGTAAAATTTCATCATATTGTAATTTTGAAAATAATTTTTAACTAGAATAAACTCAATAAATTTCTCTAATTTTAAGTACATAGTTTTTAAGGACTAGAATAAGCTGCCCCTAATGCCTTGGCATGTCAGTGGCTCTCCTTGCACTCAATTTACATTGTAACTACCGATACCCATGTAATCTGCAATTAAATAAAATTTGTTTGTTTATTTGTTTGTTTGTTTGATGCAGAAGGAGATAATTTTTCAGTGTTTGGACGAGTATTTAGAGAAGCACAATATACCCCTCGTCAATATTACTACAGTGGCTACTGATGGTGCATTAGCAATGGTTGGCCACTACAAAGGATTTGCCACTTTACTCAAGGAAAAAGTAGAAGTCTAAGAAATAAGATGGATGAGCTAAGATTACTTGCAAGTGCAGGTAATATAAATATGATTGCTATTACGGAGACCTGGTTCAATATGAAAGATAGAGAAATGCCTTCTGATTGCCACATACAAGACTATAAACTATTCCACATTGATAGGGTCAACAGGAAGGGTGGTGGAGTGGTGATGTATGTCAGGGATAATTAAAATTGTTGTGTTAGACAAGATATAAGATTAGAAACATTGGACACAGAATCTGTTTGACTACAGTTTCTCGAGGGTCGTGAAAAAATAATTTATGGTGTGATTTATAGGCCCCCAAACCTTGATAGGGAGTGCAGTAAGCTGCTATGGGATGAAATTCGTAAGGCGTCTAGATATGAAAATGTTGTGTTAATGGGAGATTTTAACTTTAGACTACTTGATTGGAACACTGTGACAGGAAATCTTGAGTCCAGTGACTTTCTTGATACGATTCAGGATTGTTTTTTTAAAACAGTTTGTGACAAAGCCAACTAGAGGAAACAACCTGCTTGACTTGGTTCTTGCCAACAAAGAATCACTAATTAATAATCTTGAGGTTAATGAAGAGCTTTTGGAAAGCAATCACAAATCACTTAGTTTTAATATATCATAGAATTAACCAAATAACTGCATTCAAGTCTCTGTCCTAAATTTCCGCTTGGCCGATTTCATGGGACTGAGAAATTACCTGGGTGGGCTGAATTGGAATGACCTGAGTATGGATCAGGTAGGTGGTGATGGTTGCCAATATGACGTTTTTCAGAGCATAGTTTTAGCTGCCCAAACAAATTATGTTCCGGGTAGGGTAATTAGATCTAACAAAAATTATCCCAAATGGATAAACAATAAATTAAAACATCTCATTGGTCGAAAGAGAGGCATATATAGGCATATCAAAAGAGGGGAAATACAGTTAAGAAATCAATATATTCAATTAAAGAGAGAAATAAAAAAGGGAATAAGAAAAGCAAAAAGGGATTATGAGGCTAAAGTCGCAAGGGATTTGAAGACTAACTCAAAAGGGTTCTTTCAGGTATACAGAAGTAAGATTAGAGACAAGATAGACCCACTCAAAAGTAACTCAGGTCAGATCACTGACAGTGATAAGGAAATGTATGAAATTTTCAACAATTACTTCCTATCAGTTTTAACTCAGGAAGATACTAGCGAAGTTCCAGAAATAATAAATTATGTAGAACAGGACGATATTAAACTACGCACGATTGTGGTAACTAGTGACATGGTCCTCAGACAAATAGAAAAATTAAAACCTAACAAATCCAGGCCCTGATGAACTGTTTGCAAGGGTTTTAAAGGAATGTAATGAGGAACTTAGCAAACCTTTGGCTAATCTTTTTAACATATCACTACAATCTGGCATAGTGCCAGACAAGTGGAAAATGGCAAATGTAATACCTATTTACAAAGCAGGTGACAGGTCCTTAGCTTCGAACTATAGACCAATAAGCCTTACCTCCATAGTGGGAAAATTTATGGAATCAATAATTGCCGAGGATTTATGGAATCAATAATTGCCGAGGAAATTTGTAGCCATCTTGAAAGGCATAAATTGATTAATGAATCTCAACGAGGTTATGTTAATATCTAGGACGACATTATTAATATCTAAAGTTGCCTCAATAATCCCAATATTAGTTACTAACAGTATAAACCTATCTACACCTTCCTAGAAGGGTAAATCTATCAATTAATACGTGCAATCTCACTGCCTTCGCCAACTAGTGGGTGTGTTTGTTTTGGGTGGATGTGAGGGCCCGCAAAGCTCAGACGGTCTATCCATGGAATGTTAAGGGCTTCATACGGCTTATTTAATCCTGTGAAACTTTTAGACCAAATAAGTTTCCACAGAGTGAGAGAGATTGGACCAATAGTCTCATTGTGCCTATCCCTAAGCCCCAACAGCCTGATACATTTAGACCGATCTCCTTAACTAGCTGTCTTTGTAAAATTTTTGAAAGAATGATACTTAACAGACTGTACTATAGAATCAGACACCAACTCTCCCCCTCCCTCTATGGGTTCATGAAAGGTAAGAGTGTGCAGAATTGTATCTCCACCTTTCTCACCTCACACACCTCTACTAGTTTTACCACATTTCTTGATCTAAAATCTGCATTTGATATCGCGAACAGAACTGTTATACTACATGAACTAGCCAAAATGAATATTGGTGGTAGCCTACTCTGCTGAATAATAGGATACCTGTCAGAGTATCCTCTGTCCTCTACCAAGGCTTTAGAAGCGAGTCTAAAGAAATGTCCCTAGGTACACCGCAGGGAGGAGTTCTCAGTCCCATGCTATTTAATATTCTGATTAATGCCCTCCTAAATGCTCTACCTGCCTCACCTAAACATATAGCTATAAGCTATGCTGATGACATCATGATCCATACAACAGGGCATAAAAAGATGAGTTCCGTTCTTAATGAAGTTCAAGCAATTTGTAATCGACTAGGCCTCATAATATCTTCCTCTAAAACAAAGATATTAACAAGCAAACGACATCCCACACCCATCTATTTGCAGGGTGAAAACATTAGCTACGTTAAAACTTACAGATATCTTGGTGTAGATGTACCCTTTACCAAATCTACTATACCACAACTAAATAAAAATGCAAAGATAGACTAAATGCTCTTAAAGCTGTTGCTGGCTACAACCCCAACTATGGTGCTAATGTGAGAATCGCGAGAATGATGTACATAGCCTATATTAGGTCCTTAATTGATTATGCTGCTCCCATGTTGATATTAGCTCGAGAAAGTTCTCTCCGACCCTTGGAGTTAATGCAAAATGAAGCTCTCAGAATTATTCTTGGCTGTCCCAAATCTACAAAGGTTCTTAATATGAGGAAGGAGCTTGGTATTACTAGTATCAGTGATAGGATTGTTGAGATTAACACTGTACTTGGTATTAGAATGTTAAGAAATGAACCAGACACTGTCACAATGAATCTTACTAAATGTCTAGAAGTAAATACTCACAGATCTAAATGGATTGTGAAAACATGCAATTACATTAAGTTTTACAACCTGCATGAATTGTATCACTGTAGGCAACAAGAGCATTTCACCCCTCCATGGAAGATGTGTTCATTTAATATCACATACCTGCAAGTCCCTCCCAAGAAGCTCATTGCTAGTAATCCCTTCCTTAAATCACTTGTTAAAGCAACTGCTCAAGAAGAAATTTATCGCCTAGCTGGTAGTAATAAGTTATCTCAAGTTATATACACTGATGGATCTAAGCAGGAGTCTTTTGGCATGGCTGCATCTGCTCTGGTTGCCACCTCCCTAGTTAAGAACAATAATAATTTTTTTGAACTAGGCATAAGAATTAACAACTGGGCGTCTACACTGCAAACTGAATTGTTTGCAATCCTTATGGCACTAAAGCTAACTTATGACACTGAGCTTGACTCTATCATCATTACTGATTCTATGTCATAATTGAAGGCTCTTGACTCATATAATGACTCTAACAGCATGCTCATTGGAGAAGCCAGGTATAGATACTCAAAAATCCGGGACAAAGGAATTAAAGTACATTTGCTATGGATTCCGTCACACATTGGATTACTCCTTCATGATAAAGTTGATATGTTAGCCAAGAAGAGCACCCATAAGGAGAATGTAGAATATAACTTTGGTATATCTGTGTCTAGCATTAGGAATAATATTAGGAGAGAAATAAATAATGAAAATGATAGCTATAGGAATGCAGTTAGAAGTCTGAGTAGATCTATAACCCACTATGATAACATGAATGTAGATAAGTATGTTTATGGAGCAACTTGCAATGTGAACAGACTGACTGATGTTGTAGTGGCCAGGCTTCGGCTTGGCTACAAGTACTTCTGGCAGTTTGGGAGATACACAGATGATGATCAAACTAAATGCAAATTATGTGATCAGGCATATGGTCACTGTCTTGAACACTATGTGCTTAATTGTGCACTTATTGAGGAATATAGAGATAGACAATGTAATAACCTATGGGACATGTCAAGATATCTTATTCATGAAATAAGATACCATTTGTACTAAGCAAATTTCCTAAATTTGCTTGTAACAGATAATTGAAATGTAGATATAAACCCAAATGTACAATTGTTAACCCCTTTGGGGCCTAGTGCCTAGGCCTTTTGTGTATCCATATGCTCTTGCGCTACCGTCCACAGGATGGATATGGGGTGCACAATAAACTAGCCACTTCGGTGGCAAAATCTAAATCTGAGAGAGATGGAGAGAGAGAGAGAGAGAGAGGGAGAGAGAGAGTGCGAGTGTTGTGTGCAGTGTTTAGTTTTTAGTTAGTTTGATATCTTTATTATGCACCCCATACCCATCCTGTGGGCGGTAGTCAAAAGATTACAGAGGTACATAATGGGTCCAGGGACTGGACCTCAAAGTTTGATAGCTGAGCAAGTTACAAAGGTAATGAACTCAGATGGTCACAATCATGACAAGTTACAAAGGTATTTGCAGATTACAGAGGTATATATAGGGTCCAGAGACTGGGCCCCTGTGTGCAGTGTACTCATCTACTTTTGGTGGCAGAGGGGTAGGGTGGTCGGTAGGTGGGTGGGGATAGGAGGGGTGAGGGGGAATTCCTGAGTGGGAGGAGTGGGGGTCTCTTTTGGGCCAGAGTAGGGGTTAGGGAGGGGAGACTGTGAGGGTAGGAAACCTTGAGGGAGGGGAGACTGCGATTTGAGAGACCGTTTTATGCTTATGTGCCCAGAAATAATCTGTGCCTCACCCTTCTATGTATTAATATACAAACAACGTACTAATAGTAATACTAATAACACTAATACTCAGCTTCTACAAGCCTGAACACTGTACGTGTGTGTGTGTTTATAGTCCTTCGTATACCCACGTATATCAATATACTAACAACATACTAATAGTACTAACCCTAACAATAGTAATACCAATAATACTAATATCAATATACTAATAATACTAATAGTCAGCTTCTACACGCCTGAACATGTGTACGTGTGTGTGTGTTCACGAGTCCTTCATATACTCACGTATGTACTATATTTGTACTACATATGTACCCAATCACTTGGTTCACCAATTGCACTGTCTTTGTGTGCTTAAATCTTATACCTTAAAATTGCTGTCAGGTGTGTAGTCCTATTGGCCTGCACTTACTCCTGCGCGCGCACGCCTCCTACCAAGGTCATCTTTTCCTTGCTCCTACCAATTTTATCTTCCTATTAAACTCCAGGTGATGTAGTCACTGCGCTTGTGAGAGTCGAAAGGGAGACCTAATTAAACTACACCTTTCCTTGGCAAATAGCTGTAAGACATGCCTCTCGGCTTAAGTCTCTGGTCTTGTTCTTGCCTGGCGTCAGGTCTTAACACGTCGCATGGGGGTGAGGTGCTTGAAGGACCATATAAGGTTGAGGAGAAGACCCGGGCCGGATGTACCAGCGAACATACAACAACAACAACTAGAGAGGGAGATTTGGGGTTAGCTCTGCCCTGTGTGCAGAGCTCTGAGCAAGAGATTCTGGCGGAGCTCTGGCCTGTGTGCAGAGCTCAGGGCACGAGATTCTTGCAGAGCTGCTGCCTGTGGGCAGAGCTCTTGGAGAAGGCTGCTGGAGAGTCTCTGGAGGAGACTGTTGGAGACACTAATCTCTTACAGTCCAAGAAAAGGCAATCTACCCACCCCTCTCTCTCTTGTCTTACTGCCGTCACCATGTCATAGAACTCCAGTAGGTTTAGGATGCAGGATTTCCCATCCCTGAAAAAGTGCTGGCTGTTGTTGATAAGCTCATTCCTTTCTAAGTGCTCCTGATAATTTTTTTCGATGACCTTGCATACTATACATGTCAGTGACTGGTTTGTCGTTTAACGCTTCGTGTCTGTCTCCTTTTTTAAAAATTGGGATTACATTTGCTGTCTTCCATACTTCCGGTAGTCGCCCTGTTTCGATAGATGTGTTGAAGATAGTTGTTAGTGGTACACAAAGTGCCTCTGTTCCCTCTCTCAGGACCCATGGAGAGATGTTATCTGGCCCCATCGCCTTTGAGGTATCTAGCTCACTTAGCAGCCTCTTCACTTCTTCCTCAGTTGTATGTATTGTGTCCAACACTTGATGGTGTACCTCACCTCTCCGCCTTTCTGGAGGCCCTTCTGTCTCCTCTGTGAACACTTCTTTGAATCTCATGTTGAGCTCAAAACATACTTCACGGTCCTTTTTTGTGACCTCCCCTCCTTTCCTTAGCCTGATTACCTGGTCCTTGACTGTTGTTTTCCTCCTGATGTGGCTGTACGACAGCTTTGGGTCAGATTTAGTTTTCGCTGCTGTGGCATTCTCGTATTGTCTTTGGGCCTCCCTTCTTACCTGTGCATATTCATTTATGGCTCTACGACTGCTCTCCTTATTCTCCTGGGTCCTTTGCCTTCTATACTTCTTCCATTCCCTAGCACACTTGGTTTTGGCCTCCCTGCTCCTTTGGGTGAACCATGGGCTCATCCTGGATTTTTCGTTATTCCTGTTACCCTTGGGTACAAACCTCTCCTCAGCTTCCTTGAATATTGCTGTCACATATTCCATCATCTCGTTTACTGACTTCCCTGCCAGTTTTCTGTCCCACTGAACCCCATTCAGGAAGTTCTTCATGCCTGCGTAGTCCCTCTTGTAGTTTGGCTTCATTCCTCTGGCCCTTCCTGTTTCCTCCTCCACCTGTAACTCTACTATGTATTCGAAACTCATATCCACATGATCACTGGCCCCAAGGGTTCTTTCATATGTGATGTCCTCAATGTCTGCACTACTCAAGGTGAATACTAGGTCCAGTCTCATTCGTTTGTCCTCTTCTCTCTCTCTGGTAGTGTCCCTTACGTGTTGGTACATGAGGTTTTCCAGTACCACCTCCATCATCTTAGCCCTCCACGTTTCTTGGCCCCCATCTGGCTCCAAGCTCTCCCAGTCGATTTCCTTGTGGTTGAAGTCACCCATGATCAGTAGCTTTGCCCTGCTCGCATGAGCCCTTTTGGCCACCTCAGCCAGTGGGTCAACCATCGCTCTATTCCTCTCATCATACTCTTGCCTCTTGTGTGTGTGTGTGTGTGTACTCACCTATTTGTGGTTGCAGGGGTCGAGACTCAGCTCCTTGCCCCGCCTCTTTACTGATTGCTACTAGGTCCTCTCTCTCCCCTTTCCGTGAGATTTATCATACCTCATCTTAAAGCTATGTATGGTTCCTGCCTCCACTACATCACTTTCCAGACTATTCCACTTCTTGACAAGTCTGTGACTGAAGAAATACTTCCTAACATCCCTTTGACTCATCTGCGTCTTCAACTTCTAATTGTGACCCCTTGTGTCTGTGTCCCATCTCTGGAACATCCTGTCTCTGTCCATCTTATCTATTCCTCAGTATTTTGTATGTCGTTATCATGTCTTCCCTAACCCTCTTGTCCTCCAGTGTCGTCAGGCGGATTTCCCTTAACCTTTCTTCGTAGTTTGGGAACTAGTCTTGTTGCAAACCTTTGCACTTTCTCTAATTTCTTGACGTGCTTGACCAGGTGTGGGTTCCAAACTGGTGCTGCATACTCCAGTATGGGCCTGACGTACCCGGTGTACAGTGTCTTGAACGATTCCTTACTGATGTATCGGAACGCTATTCTCAGGTTTGCCAGGTGCTCATATAATGCAGCAGTTATCTGGTTCATGTGTGTGTGTAGTAGTTACTAGTTGTCAAAACGTGTCTGAGGGGTTGTCTGTTCATACAGTGTCTGCGTTCCTCAGTGTCTGCTATGTGTGTGTTCCTTAGTGCTTGCTGTGTTTGTGTTCCTCGGTGTCTGCTGTGTTTGTGTTCCTCGGTGTCTGCTGTGTTTGTTTCCCAGTGTCTGCTGTGTTTGTGTTCCTTTATTGTTTGATTGAAGGATCTGTCTGCTGGGTGTGTTCCTTTATATCTGTGTGCAGGACTTTTCTGTTGGGTTTGTTCCCTCAGAGTCTGTTTACACTACCTCACTGCTGCGAGTGCTTATCAATCTACTAATTAATTAATCTTTTGGGTTCTCCTAGGTTAAATCTACATAATATATCTGTTTGTGTGTTCATAACGTGTGTGACCATACGGGTGCTCGTGGCTTAGTTGACAACGTCCTTAGCTCACACACTGAGGGTCCGGGGGGGATCGACGTTTTACCCGGCACGGGTGAAATGTCGGTCACGTTTCCATACATCTGCTGTCACTGTTCACCTAGGAGTAATGTAGTTGAATGGTTCAGAAAACCGACAAGTTGATAAATTAGACACATGTGCAACACTTTGGTAGCTTTAATGAGGAAACATTTTGCCACACAGTGGCTCGACCACTGAGGGACTCAAGGCTGAGGGACTGATTACCTTAAACTCCTCCAGTTCTTCACCATTCTTCTTTGTATGGACTGATGAAGCCACTGTGTGGTGAAACGTTTCCTTATTAAAGACATCCAAGTGTTGCACATGCGTCTAATTTATCACCAAGGAGTAAGTAGGTACCTGGGTGGTAATCGACTGTTGTGGGTCGCATCCTGGGGACAATATTAGCCTAAGTTGCTCGAAATGCTCTGTATAACCCGGGGCTTTCTATATAGTATGTCAGTAATGTCAGCTAGATCTGTATCATGTTCTTGAAGAAATGAAGATTGTTATTATTAAAATTATGTGTTATGTAGGCAGACGTAAATGAAAATCTGCTTAGAAAGATGTGGTGTACGTTCTTGCTGGTTTAGTCTGATCATTCACACAAGTGTCGTGAGGAAGAACAAGCAGTGTTCTAGTACTAAGACTATCCTTGTCAGAATTTCGTTTTAGGATAGTAACACCGTTGAATTCTCAACGGTATGTAAACATTTATTCTCTCAAGAGAATGTTTTGGGAATGATGTGGTCAATATAAGACACCACACACACTCTACTGTCTCATTATATAATCTTAAAAAAAAGGCACTGAAAATGAACTGTAATTAAACTTTTTGGGTAGAAAAAAAATTAAGCGAAATAAAGTGAGAAATGAGAGGTGGTGATGGACGCCAGCAAGCGCAGTTGTACTGGTGCTGCACCGCCTCTCATCCCTAGCAGCAGTAGCTGTCAGTCCATTTACATAGTTTCACTGACTGTACTCTGAGAGAGACAATGTTTGCCATAGCTGTGCTGCTGTGTTCACTGGTCCTCCTTCCGGACAATGTAGGAGCTAGACTGTCTGTGATCACTGAAACAGAGTCTCAAATTATATTTAAAAATGAGTTGAACAAAATAGCTTACGATTTCCAAGCAAAACTGAGAGGGGAAACCACCCGCCTTCAGTCGAATATGTATTCAGAGTTTCTAAGATTTGTTGAAGAAGTTGATGTGCTGCACGATACTTCGTCTGAAGCCCTGAGGATGAGGTTGTCGGAGCAAGTAGCTGAGGTGTTAGAAAAGTTTACTAAAGTAATGACTTACTCCACACTAAGAGTTCAAGACCTCAGTGATCAACTGCAGTCAGTACTGGTGTCACTGGGATCCTGGACCGATGATTTAGAGTCTGCTGTTTTATTTAACCATGATGATTACATAAGAGCCACGTTGCACCACAGAGAATCTTTCAGTAACCAGAGGAGAAGACGTCATGCCTTAGACTGGATTCCAGAGGACTCCCAACCAAAGCACTTTAAACCCATCAACAAAACTGAACTGCTCACGCAGCTTCAGCAAGATGAGCTGGAGGCTTTCTTTGACTACAGTGATGATTTAGAAAGTAATGTTGAAGATGAGAAGTCTCCGTTTGTTCTTAGAGAATACTCTCCCGTTGTGGGTAGTCAAGCAGCTCAACACCTACCTCACCATGCCAGTAATGAGGCTACCAGAATATTACCTATGGACTGCCTTGACCTTCTGACTGCTGGATATCAACATGATGGTGTCTACAAAATCTACCCAGCAGGTGAGACATGCGTGCGTTCCAGACTCCCTGAATATATATTGGTTAATATATGTATGTGAATTTATATATATATATATATATATATATATATATATATATATATATATATATATATATATATATATATATATATATATATATATATATATATATATATGCAAGACAAGCCATGGGGTGGAAATCTTTAGCTCAATTACTTTCACACTTCTCAGTGCATCATCAGGAGCTTGCTATGTTGCAAGAGAGCAACTAAAGCAGGAGAGAGCTCTCAGAGTAGTGTAGTGCAGATGTGTCACCGTCCACGGTTACCCTTACATCCGCACTACACTACTCTGAAAACACTCTCCCTGCTTTAGTTGCTCTCTTGCAACATTGCAAAGCTCCTGATGACGCACTGAGAAGTGTGAAAGTACTTGAGCTAAAGATTTCCACCCCGTGGCTTGTCTTGCATAGTTAAGATCGCCCGTCTGCGATTGTTTGCAATATATATATATATATATATATATATATATATATATATATATATATATATATATATATATATATATATATATATATATATATATATATATATTTAGGTACCACCTCTAGAACTTTACTGGGGACCCTCATCCTCAGAGAAGACAATAAAAGTACCTCAGGGAAAACTCGAGGTTCTCCCCTGAGCTGTTTGAATACTTTCTTCTCCTACCACCCCCTATATATATTATATATGTGTTTTATTAATAGACAGAATACATTGACAGAAAACACAAACATGAATATAAATACATTGGTACAATATATCAAAGATTACGAATCTCCTCCAGCTCCTCCGAACATGAAAGTGGCTGCCCTTGGGTCCCTGGTTGTGTCGATGAGTCTGGAACCCAGTTCTTTAAGGAAACGTGTGGCATTTTTTCCCCACGCTCCCAAGGTCTCTGATCCCACTGGGACAAATTGATACTGTTGGCTTATGTCCTTGTACTTGCCGATCTTGTACTCCTCTCTGTGGTCAGCAGCTCCTCCCTGTCGCCCGACACTGTGATGGATGTAGGTGTCAGCCAGTGTCGACACACAGGTATAGTCCCATGCAAAGAGCTTGCCATTCTTCCAAGGATAGATGGTGATCCTGTTGGGGCGGTTTGCTAGGTTGTGGGTATTGTTGGCTGCTAGTGATCGGGGATCTCTATCGGCTGGGCATTCAGCTTCATTGTGTCTTGCATGCCAGCCCTTGGTTTTGGAACAGGTAAGACCATGTAGACCATATTGGTCGGCTTGTGCATCGCCGAAAATACACGCATATTCCGTGTGAATTGGGGCAGCAAGGCGCAGAGTCACTGCAATACAGAGAGTCTTAGGATTGAGATGTGTTCCCATTGCCGAAATGGGAACTGTTTGGAGGAAGTCCCCAGAGTGAGGTGCACTTACAGCTAGGAGACGGGCAGTCTCCCTGTCTGATGTTACAGCCCTAAGCATGTTGGCAAGCATATTTTCAGTGATTGTGCCATCCCAACTTGACTGCTTGTAGGCCAGTTCTGCACTAGGTTTTGGTGCTGGAGCAGCAAGAGTCTTCCATTCAGTGACGGCACTGGCATAGCTAGGGTCCTGTATTCCTGCTGAATCACTGAGGATGTCCAGAAGAATTTGTTTTATTAACTCATTTGATGCTATGGAAGAGGATAAGAAAGCTGGTAGGGCAATCTTGGAGGATTTGCGTACTCCCAGCCCCCCAAGCCTGACTGGAAGTGAGGCTTGCAACCACTGTCCATCTTCGAGGGAAAGATTCAATACACTCTCTAGCATGGGAAGGGAAGTGTCTGGAAACTGCTTGGAGAGCATCATCCCTTCTGACTAAGTTGAAAGCATTGGCAAATTTCAATTTGATCAAGGCTTTTTCATTGGACATGTTGTTGATGTATACTCGTGCTGCGTGGGCAGCTGCTTCACAGCCTTGTTGAATGCCAAAACTGAGCTGAATTGGTTTCAACATTGAGGCAGCCTCTTGACTCACCATTCTTACTGCAGCCTTGGCGACTAGGCGCCGAAGGGTGTTGCCCACTGCAAGGGGCCTGATTCCTCCATCATTTTTCCGGAGGGCACACAGTGAGGCACCAAAGAAAAGGGATCTAATGGCCTCTGGGACACTGCCAGCCAGGCACACATTGGAAAATTTGGTGAGATCAGACAGCAGCCTCTCTGAAACTTCACCAAGTGCTGGATGGAGCATTTGTTTTAAGTGTTGTGGCCTTAAACCGGTGAAACCTCCTGCTGAGCCCGGTAGAAATGACATAGCAGCTTTATACACATCAGCGTCCTGTAAGGTTAAATGTTCTAAACCTGCTGCAATGTCAGGGAGGTCAATGTTGGTACTGGGAGCCCTGGGTGGATGTTTGTCCTTCAGGGCTTGTGCTGTAATGACGTCCTTAGGAGCGATGGTATCCTCACTGGTTATAAGCCTCAGTGCTCCAATAGTATTACCCTCTTCTATTTTTTTGCTAATTTGGGCCCTGATTTTTGAGGCGTCAGGTGTCCTGTTGTTGGCATTTGCCCGGCGGGTGTTTGACGCCCTAGAGGGGAGACGGACGAGGTTGTCATCTCTAGGGAATGCATTTATTGCCCTAATAACATATGTTGCTAGTGACTTGTCCCTCCTTGGTTTGACAGCCAAACAGGCATTGCCAAATAGCAGTATTTTGTGCCAGGATCCGTTGTTTGCAGGAGCATCGTTGACTTTCTTCAAGAGACCAGCGAATTTGCTAGCAGCTTGATGGCGAGCTGCTTTGGGGATGCGTGTCAACGTCCTGGTGGATGTTATTTTGATTGCAGATTTTAGGTCCTCTGTAGAGGTGAAGCCAGGGTAGCTGTCAGCTCTGTCTGCTGGGAGGGGCTTTTGGCTCTTCCCATTTGGAGGGTCCCTGGAGCCTAGACAGCTATTGTGTGCACGGATTTTGCCAGTTGAGGGATTGAGTGCACATACCCTGTGGCACACCTGGCAGTTGCCTCGTGGACGGATTCCACATTGGCTCTGTCGTGTAGATTCCTGGGTAACGGGGTATATATATATATATATATATATATATATATATATATATATATATATATATATATATCAATAACAACACTGCACTAGCCAGGGTCGAGCCCATGCTGCTTTGGCCCACCTCATGGTGAGCGAAAACACATGACGCTCTAGACCACTTAACCAACCAGGATTGTGTGGTTAAGTGGTTTAGACCAGCGTATATATATATATATATATATATATATATATATATATATATATATATATATATATATATATATATATATATATATATATATATATATATATATATATATATATATATATATATATATATGGATGGGGTCCACCTCTGGTGTAAATTGTGGGACCCATAGCCTCGGAGAAGTGGATAAAAAGGCTTCAAGGAAGAATATTTAGATTTCTTTCTGAAGCCATTTGAATATTCCACTTCTCCTACCACCCCATCTTTTCATTGTGTACAAACTTTATTTCAAGACAAAATACATTGACAAGAATACAATAGGGAGTAAAACAACATAGATAACAACTCAGAGCTACATGTTAAATACTTCGTCCAGCTCCCCAGCAGTGGGCCGCATGCCCAGAATGCTGCAGGCATTTTCCCTCTGGATCGCAACACTGAGTCTCTGAAAGAGGAAGCTGGTCGCTCTGTGGTCTTTGGTTTCTATGATGAGTTTTTCACCCAGCTCTTTGAGAAACTTTAGAGCACACTTGCCCCATGCTCCGAGGTTCTCCGACCCTATTAGGATGAAGTTATAGCAAGGGGAAAGGCCTTCATATTTGCGAGTCTTCTGGGTCTCCCTGTGGCTGGCAGCTCCACCCCCTTTGGCTACGGAGTATGGCAAGTAGGTGTCTGCCATTGTAGCAGGACAGGTGTAGTCCCAAGCAATCTGCTTACCATCCTTCCAGGGTAGCATAGTGGCTCCATCAGGACGCTTTTGACTTCCATCAGACCTCTGCACTTGGGGTTCCCGTTGAGCCGGGCAACGGGCTGTGGCGAGGCTTCTCTTTATGATATCATTGACCTTCTCATGTCTAGCATACTTCCCTTCTGATGTGTGACACACGAGAACATGAAGTCCGAATTGATCAGCCGTCGCCCTGCCGCAAATACACCTATGTTCGGTGAGTATGGGGGCGGCTAGGCGAAGAGCAACACCAATCCGAATGGCCTGTGGGTCGAGTCGAGTCCCCAGAGAGGAATTGGGAACAGCTAGAAGGAAATCTCCTGAGTGTGGTGCCTTCACCGCTAGGAGACGAGCTTTGTCCTTTCCTGAAGTGTTGGTGAGCATTGTGTTGGCAATTTTTTCCATGATCAGTTTGTCCCAGTGGAACTGTTTGTGCTCTTTGGGAGGAGCTGGTCTACTGGAGGAGTCTGCAAGGGTGTCTCACCGCTCGGCTGCTTCAATGAACCTGGGGTCTTGAGCTCCCACCACACCTCTCAAGCGTTCGGGGACAATCTTCTTGACTAATCCACAGGAGGCCAAACACGATGACAGAAATGCAAAGCTACCTGCGTTGCTTTGCGCACCCCTATACCTCACAGTCGCACTGGGAGGGTTGCCTGCTCCCATTGGCGTATTGTCTTTGATACGGTTATATTCCGAATCAGATGGTCGTTGTTAGTGAAGATGAGGTCCAGCATATTTTCTAGTCTTGTAGGCTGTAATATTTGCTGGTTTAAGGTGAATTTGGTGCAGAGTTTTAATAGTTCGTGTGTGTGTGTGAATTTTCATCTGCGCTGCCTCTTGGGGTGATCTCTGCTAAAGCATTGTTTGCTATACTCCTCCATTGTACGTGTCTCAAGTTGAAATCTCCTAGTAGTAAGATGTTTGGGGCAGGAGTTGGGAGATTTTCCAGACAGTGGCCAATTTTCAAAAGCTGCTCCTGGAATTTCTGGGAAGTTGCATCTGGAGGCTAGTATACCACCACAATGACAAGGTTTTGGCTTTCAGTCTTTACCGCCAAAACTTTAACTACATCATTTGAGATCTTTAGTAGTTCTGAGCAAATGAGTGACTCTGTGACGTACAGGCCAACCCCCCCCCCCCCTTGTTGCCTGTTTAGTCTGTCGCATCTGAATAGGTTATAACCTGGAATCCATATTTCGTTGTCATAATGATCCATTATGCGTTGTAGCATTTTCTTTCATGGATTGATGAGTGACACATTTCTGGGTGAAATAAGTTACAGGAGGGGAAGTTGCACTCTCCTGTTGCCATGTGGGTGCGGCATTTTTTGGGGTGGTCAAAGGTGCATGTCCCACCTGTTTTACCAGATATACCGTGCCTGCAGATACCCAAGGCACAATATAAAATATTTAGAGGAATTGGCAAGGTGGATAGGGTCAGAATGTTTCAGAGATGGGACACAGCAACAAGGGGTCACAACTGGAAGCTGAAGACTCAGATGAGTCACAGGGATGTTAGGAAGTTTTTCTTCATTCACAGTTTTGTCAGAAAGTGGAACAATCTGGAGAGTGATGTAGCGGAGGCAGGATCCATACATAGCTCTAAGAAGAGATATGATAAAGCTTATGGAGCTGGGAGAGAGTGGACCTAGTAGCGACCAGCGAAGAGGCAGAGCCAGGAGCTGTGAATCGAACCCTACAACCACAAATACAAACACGTGAGTATGCACACACACACACACTCGTTCCCTGCGACCACAGATAGGTGAGTACACACATTGGCTCCAAACATAGCTTTAAGAGCGGATACAATAAGGCTTACGAGGATAGGAGGGAGTGTATCTGGGAAGCAGCACGTTGAGAAGTGGGGCCAAGAGCTGGGACTCGACCCCTGCAGTCACATATATGTGAGTATATACACATAGCCTACTGGCTCTTATTTAAAGGTGCAAGAGAATGATAAATCTGAGGAGCAGAAGGAGGTGAGTTGCTCTATTACAAATGGTCTAAAGAGCAAACTGGACGAGGAATGGGAAAGAAAATTCAATTCCCTTCAGATTAAACTGACTTGTTATGCACCATAGCAAAGGAGGAGCTTGTGGAACATGTGAAAAACACTATTATTGCTGATATTATTGGGTTTACAGGATGAAAATACATTGAGTAGATGAATTTTTTTTTAAGGAATCAGGATTTATTCCGCGGCATGGAATGTCCAATCAACTTACCTTCTGGACACACCTTTCTCCTTCCTCTTTACTGATGCACTCACCAACCCCAGCCCTACTTACTCTCCACTCTGAACAGATTCTCAACAAACAGAAAGATTTGACCTCAACAACGAGAGAATGGTAAAGTAAAGAAAGCTGAGTGTGGTGCACAAATGTGGATGGTGTGAGATATTACCTGCATGAAGTTTACAGGGTATTACCTGAATTATTACATGTAAGTAATTTGGATGAGTTAAGTGGGACTTAATCACAGTAGGTCACAGGATTGTCACTTCTTCGATGCCCACTCTTTCAAAACTCTCACAGAAAAGCTTGACCTCACATTAAATTAATAATTACAATAGTATATACATTAATACCAATAATGGTAAATTATAAAATAGCGTGGCTGGGTACGCAGAATATAATTATTGTACAATACATTTAATACAATAGTGTTATTAGAAAAGAAATTCGTATTACCACTTACTATTTAATTACTGCAGTTGGATCACACCAAACGCCTACCTAACATGTAGAAACCTACACTGACCAGTGAGAAATCTAAATGAAAGGACAATGGCGTACTTCTCTGTGCGAGTGATGGCGTAGTCTCCTTATTTTCCGTCATCCACACTTAATTCTGAAGGTCCCACAAATTTCCTGTCCCACTTCTTCAGCAGGGGATACTAACTCAGATTCCTATTACAAATTCGGGTCGAAGCACCCAATTATGGCCTCGATGACACTGGATTAAATTTCACTATTAACAGACCAGTGCTCACATTATTTACACTATGGCATCCTCCTCGTCTGTATCAGTCCGTGGCCGCTGTACACAAAATTTCTTGAAGGGTCAAATCAGCATCACATTTTAATACACAATTATTATATTATTCATATTTACATATGCTGAATTTAGGAAAATTATATTTTTTTCCACAGATGGTGTGGAAACTTGTTTGGTCGCTCAAGTTCCACAGGGTAAAACAGCCGTATGAAGCCTTAACATGCCTCGGATAGGCCCTCTGAGTTTATGAACCCTCACATCCACCCAAACAAACACACACTCACGAGTTGGCAAAGGTAGTGAGATTGCACGTATTAATTGATAGATTTACTCTTCTAGGAAAGTCTAGGTAGGTTTGTACAATTAGAAACTAATATTAGAAGTAACGAGGTAACCTTAGATATTGACTTAGGTAGTCTTAGACCTTTAATATAGGCGAACATAGGGTTATATAAGCCAATGAGAAATGGCAATCCCATGCTGAACACAGGCAGTGTAGGTCCCCAAGGCACGAAAGTATTCTTCTGATATCAGACACCATTGGAACAACAAGTGCCATGAACAGCAGCATGGCGCCCCAATGTGTCTACACCTACTAGACCTGGGAAACTCGGAGGAGGCATCCCGAAGTACTGTGGATATCCACCTCCTTTCAGACCCACTACAATAAGGCAATACCTTTCTTTCTCTCAGTATCTGGCCAGTTTTCTGGGGGAAAACGTGAATGAGTTGAACTGTGGGTCGTTGTGCAGTCGGACGCTAGAAGACCAGTACGTACCGGTGTTCCCTCTTAAGTACAAGTCTAGAAGCTAGTGTCACTTACTGCATAGATATTGCTTTGAGGATATCCCTTGGAGTCAGTGAGTTCTGAATTTCAGGCAGGACACTAATACCACTTGAACTCTTGCAGAATTTAAGTCCTTGACTACACATGGTGACTTGAAGGGGAGAGTCCAGAGGGACTAAGGCTTAGGGAGGTTAGAAGACCGGGTGACATATTCTTCTCCATCAAGTAAGTTAACCCTTTTAGTTGTGCATGTAGATGGAGATTTTCTTGCAGCTGCAGTTATATGGAAATGTGTCCCATAAGCCACTTGTGAGTCTGAGTACTACCCTCGGGAGCCTGCGTCAGCGGCATTTGCTAGGGAAAGCATCTCACCTAGAGGCAGTCCAAAGGCAAATTTCCAAAGATTAATTACCAAACAAAAGTGATGAGTTTATAAAATGGATAGTGGAGGTACACCCAGACATTATATCTATCACAGAGACAAAACTACCTGAAATGATAACAAAAGCCATATTTCCTGCAATTTAACAAATAATAAGGAAAAACAGGGGTGGAGGGGGAGAGGAGTGACTCTGCTAGTTAGAAATTAGTGGGGTTTTGAAGAGATGAGAAGGATTCATGAAAATGAACCAGTTGATTAGAGTTGGGTACAATCAAAGCTGGGGGACCCGGAGTGATGATAATAGTGATTTACAACCCCCCACCAAGCAACAGCAATATAAAGAGAAATGGTTGACACCTTAGCAGAAGCAGCAAGTTAGTTAGTTTGATATCTTTATTATGCACCCCATACCCATCCTGTGGGCGGTAGTCAAAAGATTACAGAGGTACATAATGGGTCCAGGGACTGGACCTCAAAGTTTGATAGCTGAGCAAGTTACAAAGGTAATGAACTCAGATGGTCACAATCATGACAAGTTACAAAGGAATTTGCAGATTACAGAGGTATATATAGGGTCCAAAGACTGGGCCCCAAAGTTTTGATAGCTGAACAAGGTACAATGGTAATGAATTCACTAGTTACAAGGTAATGAATCATGTAAGTAAATTAACTTACGTCTGTACATGTTTGCACTCATGAACAAATTATAAAGCAATGAAAGGAAAGCTCATAAGACTAAAGTGAAGTTATTAATCATCTGTGATTTCATCAACAAAGAAAATGACTGAGAGAACTAGGATGATAGGGGTAGCTAAGGAAAACTTTAATGTCAGCATCTTTAAGATACGACATGAGAGAAAAGGACCCTAGTAATAATAATAATAATAATAATAATAATAATAATAATAATAATAATAAAAAATCATCATCATCATCATCATCATCATCATCATCATCATCATCATCATCATCATCATCATCATCATGAGAAAAAGTGAGGAGAACCCAGCAGTACTGAACTTCGCATTTCTTGTGGAACTAAATATTGATGGTCGAGAGGCAGGTGAAGACACCAGACTTCAGAAGAGGTAACTTTGAAGCGATGAGAGAAGTCCTAAATGCAGTGCAGTGAGAAAACGACCTGTAAGGAAAGTCACTGAATGAGATGATGAAGTACCTGCTAGGAAATGTCGGGAGGTAGACGAGAAATTCATACCCGGAAGGTTGGGAAGTCTCAAAAAACAGAGCCTTTGGTTCATCCAAGGAAAGCTTGAGAAAACTATAGAAATCAAAGAATGGTCGAAAACAGAAGAGTTTTCAGGAGAGGGTGTGGAGAGAGACTGAGCAGCTCTTTGAAAATGACAGCAAAATCCAAGTCGGAACCAAAAAAACACCTTAAAGCCACATCAGAAGAAAGATCACAGTAAAAGACCAGGTAATTAGACTTAAGAAGCAAGAGGGATAGATCACATGTAATGATCAAGAAGTCTATGAAGTGTTAAAGAAGTATTCTCATTGGAAAAGGGCAGTAACAGAGGACTTAGAGCAATGGGTACACGACAGGTACTGGATACATCATCGGCAATGAGACCTGTAAAGGTGTCACCGTGGATTCTATGAGAGGGAGGAGAAGCACTGTGTCAACCACTGGATAGGATCTACAACTATTCAATGGTCACTGGACAATTGCCAAAGATCTGTAAAACAATGAATACGGTCCCAATATTTAAGAAGACAAGAATAATTGAACTAAGGCCAATATCACAGACAGGCATGTCATGTAAGGGAATTTAGAAGGTAACACTGGTCAACAACCAAAATGCTTCCGAGACCAGAGTAGCAATTTCCAACTAATTTTAGGTCACTGATAATGAATATCATGGTTAAAATTGTTTGTTAGCTCTACTTTTCAATATACACCTACGTGTCACAACAGGTTCCAACAGGAACCACACTCACAGTCTCACTGACCTTCATTATTGTTCCAGCAGTCATAGAAGGTGGTTGTGCAAGTTTATATTTTGAGGTGAAAGGTAGGTGATTTTCTTAGCCAAACACTTTTTAAACTTATAATAGATATTCACTGAGCAAGCTATTGATGTGCATGTGAGGCATATTATATTAATTTTATTTTCCTACTGAATTATATAAATACTTCTGCTTAGCTGTCATGTTCTGTATTATAATGGTAAATTAATGAATAAATTTTCTGTTTATCTTTTAATTGTTTGTTGTTTTCTTCTTTCAGATGTCTCGTACTTGTGTGAACAAGACAGACAACTTCTACATTTGTGGTGAGGTGACCTTTGCATCACAGAAGCGCCGTATAACTGCTATGGTTAGAAAGGCATATCACCTATATTTTGGATGCAAGACTGGTGACCAAGATAAGAACTGGGCTCCACACATATGCTGCAACAATTCTGATACTAACCTTCGCCAATGGTTGAACAGGGAGAGGAAAGGAATGCCTCTTATCTTATCTTTTTGCAGTGCCAACGACATGGTGGGAGCCAACAGACCATACCAACAATTGTTATTTCTGCATGGTACCTCTAGTACAAAAGGGCTTGTCAAAGAAAAAAGGGGGTCCATTGAATATCCAAACAATCCATCAGCTATTCCCCCAGTTGCACATGGAGAAGGTCTACCTGTTCCTGATGCATCAACTTTGGTATCCTTCGACTGAGATGATGAAGAAAGTGGTGAGGAGGAAGAAGAGAAGGATGACATCAATGGCAGCTCTGTGATGGGCTTGCAGAGCGGATACACCAAGTACTGCTGCTTTCTATGTGAATGGGACAGCCATGCAAGAGGTTCCCACTACATCAGGAGAGACTGGCCACCTCGTCAGTCATTGGAATCTGGGATGAAAAATGTTCAACATCCACCTCTCATTGAACCAAACGAAATTTTGCTATCACCACTACACATAAAACTGGGGCTAATGAAAAACTTTGTAAAAGCTATGGACAAACCCGGTCAGGGATTGAAGTATTTAACATCAAAATTCCCCTCACTGAGCGACGCTAAGATAAGAGAGAGAGTCTTCAATGGTCCTCAGATTCGAGAGCTTCTTAAAAAGGTGACTTTGAATCAGACCTTCAAGGGGAGGAGAAAACTGCTTGGGAAGCATTCAAGTTAATGGCGAAGGGATTTCTTGGAAACAGAGGGAAGACAACTATGAAGAATTGGTGGAAAACCTCATCAAGGCTTACAAGAACATGGGATGTAACTACCCACTTAAAATCCACTTTTTGGACTCACATTTAGACTATTTTTCCAGTGAACTGTGGGGCAGTTAGTGACGAACATGGTGAAAGGTTTCTCCAAGATATTTCAACCATGGAAAAATGGTACCAGGGCAAATGGGGCACACAAATGTTTGCAGACTATTGCTGGACATTGGCAAGAAATGATTCTTCAGCCCACTATAAGCGTCAAGCAAAAAGGCAGAGAGTAGGTACGGATTAGAGTTTGAAACATATTGACACATTTTGTACGTTATAATAAAATATTACATGTCTCGTATCTTTAAACCTATATCCAATAAGCATTTTTCAAGGTGATATTTAGATTCAGGACATAAAAATACATAAAAATTAACTAATCTCATTTAAGAAGCCCACAACTTTTCAAAAATTGTTGACCAGTGTAATCAGAAGGAGAGTGATAGAACACTTGGAAGGCAGAAATTTCATAAGCAGTAATCAGCCTGGGTTAAGAAGTGAGAAATCTTGTCATACTAACCTGCTGGAGATCTATGACTGACTGAAGTGAGACAGGAGAGAGACGGATGGGTAGCTTGCACATTCTTGGATTGTGCAAGAATGGTATACAATACCGACAAGATGAAATTAAGATACATGTGCAACATCTGATTACCTCATCTTTTGTATATAATTTTACTGTCTTCAAGTTATGTCCTAGAATTTGTATTGATAAAGCCACTGGATGGCGAAACGTCTACAATAAAGATACCCAGATGTTGCACATGTGTCTTAATTTCTTCACATTCTTGGAATGCCAGAAGACATTCGATACTTTACCTCACAAGAGACTAAAGCAGACAGGAATAACAGAAAAATGTGCTCCAGTGAATCAGAGAGTAACTTAGTAAAAGAAAACAGAGTTATCGTATGGAAAGATATTTCAGAATGGGAAAGGTGTGACAAGCGGGGTTCTGCAAAGATCAGTATTAGGATTAATACTGTTTCTGATATTTGTGAGTGACATACCAGATGGAACTGAGGTAAATGTATCTCTGATTACTGATGACGTGAAACTACAGTAATGAGTATAACAACCATCAAGGACTAGAAAACTTAGAAATAGATCTGGACGAACTGCAAGATTGGTCAGACTGCAGACCTCACTCGAAGAGGCAGACCTGAGGGTAAGCATAGTGCCCAGCGTATCACTGGAGGCACACATTAAATGAATAACATTTGCAAGCAATGTACGTCTGGCAAATTCATTCAAGGCCCACTGTGCAACATATGTCAGGCCCATTTTCGAGTACACAGCCCAACATGGAGCCCACACTTGATCAAGCATGTTAAACTGGAAGTCCCGGAGCTAAGAAGTATGAAATATGAGGAAAGGCTAAAGGAAGTGAACCTGATGACAGAGGAAAGCTAAACAAGGGAAGACTTGATAGCAGCATACAAAATACTTGGGAGAATTTATAGGGTAGACAAGGATAGATTGAAAGGCGAGAAAGAGGTATACGGGAACATAGATGGAAGTTAAAGCCACAGATAAGTCTGAGGGATGTTAGGAAGTACTTCTGCAGCCTTGGGGTGGGCAGGAAGTGGATTGAACGTGAAGATGTGTTGGAGGTAGACCTCATACATAGTATTAAGAGAAGGTAAAACAGAGCCCACTAGGGTTGGGGAAGGGCATCTGCCAAATGGCAAGTTAATTAAGAGGAAGGGTTACATATACGTAATTATACAGGTAAGTACAGTACACACCATCACATGTGACTCAGCAAAGACCGTAGAGTGATGACATTTCCTGACTCACACAGCAGCGCACATGACACAGATTATTGAAGAAGCAATGTGTGAATTCAACATACAGTTTCCAAAATTAATTTGAAAACATGATGTAATGGTGTCAATGTTGTCAAATGAATTGAAGGGGCAGGATACACCAGTTCACTGTTTTCTACCTGCACTTCAAGTGGTTAACCATGTTTGTATTCTGGAGCAGAAAGTAATAAAATATATCACTGTGAGCCACTTGTGTCACTTTCCTCTAGCCTGCAGTAAACTAGAGAGGATCTTCAAGAACAAAATAAACTACCAAAGCACAAGCTTATTTAGAATATAACTACCCACTGGAATAGCCACATCTACTATCATTTAAGTAAATAGAAACATATTGTTAAGTTCTCTTTGTATTAGACAATGTTTCACACAAGAACTATACGTCTTAGTGAAATAAATTGTCTTCTCTCAGAAATACTGCCTCAAGTACAATATTTGAAACATTTCAGCAACGAACCTTTGAATGATTCAAGATTCTCAGGCTTGGTTAACACTCCAATAGCTCTCAAAGTGTTAATCTTAACTATGCTCGGGATTTACACCACTGACTACAACATGATACTCAGCAGATTTACAAATCCTCACTATAAGAATAACTTCTTCAGTGTCAATGCAGCAGACGAGTCATATAAAACAAACATTATAATAATACTAATACTACTAATAATAATAATAGTAATAATCATAATAATAACACTGGTCAACAATTTTTGAACAATTGCATGCTTCTTAAATGAGATTAGTTAATTCTTATGTATTTTCATGTCCTGAATTCAAATAACACCTTGAAAAATGCTTATTGGTTATAGGTTTAAAGATACGAGACATGTAATATTTGATTATTTTATTATAACGTACAATATGTCAGTATGTTTTAAACTCTAATCAGTACCTACTCTCTGTCTTTTCGCTTGACGCTTATAGTGGACTGAAGAATCATTTCTTGCTAATGTCCTGCAATAGTCTGCAAGCATTCTTGTGCCCCATTTGTCCTGGTACCATTTTTCCATGGTTGAAATATCTTGGAGAAACCTTTCACCATGTTCGTCACTAACTGCCCCACAGTTCACTGGAAAAAAATCTAAATGAGTCCAAAAATTGGATTTTAAGTGACATTTTACATCCCATGTTCTTGTAAGTCTTGATGAGGTTTTCCATCAATTCTTTCATTGGTGCAGCCTGGTCTCTAAGCATCTTTCTGCAATATGGCTGCAGGTGGCCCTGTTTATTGCAGTATGTACAGTAATAAGGTTTAAAAGCCTCCTGCCCACTTGGCATAGGGTGGGCACCTTGACCCTGGGGAACTGGGCTCTTCCTACCTGTCCCTGGTAGTCCTGGACCTGTGACAGCTGACTTAAAACCTTCCTGGGCAGGTACTGGAAAATTAAGCTTATTAAAACTGGTGGTTATTAGGCTGGGAAATATATGGCATAAACTTCTTAAATTTCTTATTCCTACCGGTGGGCGGAAAAAACTTACCATTACTAGTAGGATCTGTGTGGTAACTACTACTAAGTTTTCGGTTAGCTAAAAATCTATCACCCAGCTCTAAAGCCTTATTAAAATCATCAAGATCCTTCTCCTCAAGATATACCTTAAGGTCAGGAGGAACATTTCTCAAAAGATCCTCTAGCAAAATTAAGGTACGCACCCCCTCATAATTGTCTACCACCTGTTTAGAGCGACACCACCTGTTTAGAAGTGACATCTTCTTCTTACCGTATTCCACCAAAGACTGACCTACTTGAAACTTTATTCCTCTAAACGTCTGCCGGAACCTTTCTGGCAACATCTGATAAGCCAGTAACTTCAGCTTCCCGAAATGGGTACATGTTGATGTTCCTCAAATTTAGAGTGATAATTTTTAGGTATCCCAAAGGGATATCTATTTTTCGATTTTATTTTGCGCATAATCCTGTCTTACACAGCAACATCTTGGGATCTTAATACAGGAAATTCTTCACTTGCCTAACCCTTGGGCACGACCTACTTCCACATTGGTCAAATGTGACACCACCTACGACTGCTGCACCTCTCCTGCCTACGGTATATAAGCTACTTCTTCGCACATATGCTGTATTCTTTTCAAGATTGATGGACTGATTACATCGACTCAAGGTTGAGGGACTGATTACCTCAAACTCCTCCTGTTCTTCACGATTCTCCTTTGTATGGACTGATGAAGCCACTATGTGGCGAAACTTTTCCTCTATAAAGATATCCAAGTGTTGCATATGTGTCTAATTTATGAACTTGTCGGTTCTCTGAACCATTCATCTACATATAATATATTAATAGTACGCAACATACAACATATTCTACTGCATCCCAACATCAACACTCTCCATTACTCACATTAGCTCACTAGCATACTGCTACTAGTGAGTAAAACAAAATATATAAACATTTATAAACAGGGAGGCTACATAACAATTCCCCTTCCTTCTGCCGGTCTGTCTACCAGCAGACAAAAACACCATACAGTGCTCTCCCAAAACTTAAACAGGTCTCTGCACACTAGGGCCTTACAGGTAAACATGAGAGCACTTCAACCAATAAAATAACCTATGGAATAAACTTACAAAAAAAAAACCTTCCCTACAAAAATCTTGTAGAAAGTACAGTCTAGGGCGAAGAAGTGGCTTATATACTGTAGTCAGGTGAGGCGAAGCAGGAGGAGGCGGGGTCATAGTGGTACCATCCACTAGTCGAAGTAGGTCTTCGTATATAAGACACTTCTTCGCCCTATGCTGTACTTTCTACAAGATTGATGGACTGAACACATCAACTCCAGGCCGAGGGACTGATTACCTCAAACTCCTCCTCTCCTTACACCTTTCTATTTTGTATTGGACTGATGAAGCCACTGTGTGGCGAAACGTTTCCTCAATAAAGATTCCCATATGTTGCATAAGTGTGATGTAGTGATGTAGTGCTGATGTAGTTATGTAGTGCTGATGTAGTGATGTAGTGCTGATGTAGTGATGTAGTGCTGATGTAGTGCTGATGTAATGATGTAGTGCTGATGTAATGATGTAGTGCTGATGTAGTGCTGATGTAATGATGTAGTGCTGGCACAATATATCTGGACTTGCTCAATAACTTGAAAATACATCTTCTGGTCAGCATTCAAATTTTCCTGCTGATGTATTTTACTGATGATGTATTTTCCTGCTGATGTATTTTCCTCAGAGTAAACAATCTATTGATGTTAACTTGTGAAAGTTATCGTGTGCCAATTTTATCAGTCAAATTAATTTCTATGAAATAATTGTAGAATGTCTCTTAACATAAGAACATAAGAACATAAGAAAGGAGGAACACTGCAGCAGGCCTGTTGGCCCATACTAGGCAGGTCCTTCACATTCCATCCCACTAACAGAATTTTTGTTCAACCTAATTTTCAATGCTACCAGAAATATCTGTAGAATGTCTCTTCTGACCAGACATAACTGTAGAATGTCTCTTTTGACCAGAAATAACTGTAGAATGTCTCTTCTGACCAGAAATAACTATAGAATGTGCCTTCTGACCAGAAATAACTGTAGAATGTCTCTTCTGACCAGAAATAACTGTAGAATGTCTCTTCTGACCAGAAATAACTGTAGAATGTCTCTTCTGACCAGAAATAACTGTAGAATGTCTCTTCTGACCAGACATAACTGTAGAATGTCTCTTCTGACCAGAAATAACTGTAGAATGTCTCTTCTGACCAGAAATAACTGTAGAATGTGTCTTCTGACCAGAAATAACTGTAGAATGTCTCTTCTGACCAGAAATAACTGTAGAATGTCTCTTCTGACCAGAAATAACTGTAGAATGTGTCTTCTGACCAGAAATAACTGTAGAATGTCTCTTCTGACCAGACATAACTGTAGAATGTCTCTTCTGACCAGAAATAACTGTAGAATGTGTCTTCTGACCAGAAATAACTGTAGAATGTGTCTTCTGACCAGAAATAACTGTAGAATGTCTCTTCTGACCAGAAATAAGTCAGAAACTGCCATACTTGAATACAAACGAATCTTTAGAAAAATAGGGAAGTCTCTCCTCGTTAAACTTAAAAACGCCATAAAAAGAGTGAACCTTTATTTTTTCCGGTTCTCTTTTCTCAGTTACATTTTTTAAATTTCTACAATCCTTAAAAAAATATTTGATTTTGTTTTGTTTTTAAAAATTAAATTTAAAAAAATAAAATAAAAAATCTGGTGGTTAAACTGGCGCCCACACAGCCCAAAATTAATACTAAAATAATTTATGTTAAGAAGCTGGTGAGAAGAATCATACTTTAGTTATTTTATGGCAAACAATTTAGGTAATAAAATTGACAAATTGAAATTTACTCATCTCAAAGTGAGTGCCAAGCTGTGTCTACATAATGCCATCTACTGGGGAAAGTTTGAAGCCAATTAGAAACGGCATCCTCCAGTAATTGAAATATTACTACAACAAATTTGCTTTGACGGAAAAGAAAGATAATGGATACCATCCTGACCTTAAGATGTGTCAGCCATTAAAGAGTGAATGTGTTCAGAAGAGACAAACTGAAATTTATTTTATGTGATTTGATGGGAATTAAAATTTTTCGCTATTTTACACGTAAAAGTGTCAGATCTTCACCTACACTCTGTGTCGTGGTTGCATTAAGAAGCACCATGTTGTGGACGCTTGAGTTACACCACTGAGGGTTTTGGAGGTTATCCCAGCTATTCCAGGATGCTGAGAATGGCTTCAATAACTTATGTCATAGGGCGCGTGAACACACCAGATGTTCTAAAATTTTGGTCCTCATTACTGTACATAAGTACTGATGGAAATGAAGTCGAATGAATGAGAGTTCTCGAGTCATCAGCGAAATTTAATCGAAAAGTTTGAGGAAGAAGAAAGAAAAAAGTAATGAAAATTCAGGCAATCTTAAGATCCCCTTCCAGGGATACTTAATTATATACCTTCCCACAATTTATCACCTGCAGATGTATACCACCCAGCAAGTGTATCGAAATAAGTACAATGTTTCCACCCACCACAGGATCATACCGGGGACCTTCGATTGTAAGGTGAAGGTACTACCATTGAGCTACGAGCCTTGTATGACTCCAAAAGCAGGTGTTTTCTGTTTCATGTCCTAAGCGTTATTTCCTCTCTGCACAGGTGTCTTCTAACATGTGTGTGTTGCTCATGACAGGCATGAGCGTAGGCGTTGATGTGTGGTGTGATCAAGGGAGCGTGGGCGGTGGGTGGACGGTGGTTGTTGGGCGTCGGGCGGGTCACCACCCACTCATCAACTTCACTAGGCCACACCTTCACTACACCCACGGCTTCGGTGACCCATCCTCTCACCACTGGATAGGTAAGTCCCACACATTAGTCTATCACCTTGTGTGTTTACACCAGCGACTCCCGTGTTGAAGCTCTGGGACAGAAGTGTGACTAACTTCCAATATAATGGTTATGTCTTATTATGAAGTCTCTCATACCTGGAGTTTACCTGGAGAGGGTTTCGGGGGTCAACGCCCCCGCGGCTCGGTCTGAGACCAGACCTCATGGTGGATCAGGGTCTGATCAACCACAGCCCGGTTGGTCAGGTACTGACTTTAGGTGCCTGTCCAGTGCCTTCTTGAAGACAGATATATTATATTAATTTTATATCAAATGCATTAATAGTCTGGTGTGTCCTTAATTACATCAGGCTGTGGTTTTGAGCTCCACTTCATGGACTCACCTTTTTCCCTCGCCTGAATAACCCCGTTGTGATGCAACATAATTCTGAACCCGTGTAGGAAGTTCACCTCCTCTAATTCTATTTCCTTACTCGTTGCATTCATTACTCTTTTACGTCGCTAAAAACTAAAGAGATCAAGATGTCTCCGATTAGCATAGAGGCTCTGTTTAAGACGTTCTTAGCACAGCCCTCTCCACACAGCTGTCCAGTCCTACCTCGTCGCTACATCACTGCACTTGAAGATAACTAATATTATAATTACCAATGTTGACAAAGGAAGTGTCGTCGTCTTCAACACTACTGACTACAGATCGAAGATGCTTAATCTACTCGACGATCAGGACATCTACGAGTCTCACTAAGCTATACAAGTGGACAACTTAATCAAACATTCCTATGCCAAACTTGCGACATCCTAAGAAATTCGGAACTAGGAAATAAACTTTTACACCATTCGTAGCAACCATAGATCAGCCAGAAGACACAAACTAGATTTCCATTGAGACCCAATATATATATATATATATATATATATATATATATATATATATATATATATATATATATATATATATATATATATATATATATATATATACGTATATAGTATATATATATAAAGTATATTTATATTATTGTGACCACGAACGAGTGGTATTTAATCAATAACAACACTGCGATAATATATACTGCTAGTGGAGGCTAGTACACCAAACGGGGAGTAGAATGAAATTAGCTCAGAGGCACCCACACCACCGTATGTCCTCGGATCAAGGTAAAACACCTAGCTCTGCTGGATGCTTGATTCTTGTAGTATTGCGTGTCCTGTGGGTTAGAGCATCATGTGATTTTCGCTCACCATGAGGCAAGCCAAAACGACATGGGTTTGAATCCTTGGCTAGTCGCAGTGTATACCTGGAGAGGGTTTCGGGGGTCAACGCCCCCGCGGCCCGGTCTGTGACCAGGCCTCATGGTGGATCAGAGCCTGATCAACCAGGCTGTTACTGTTGGTCGCACGCAAACAGACGTACGAACCACAGCCCGGCTGGTCAGGTACTGACTTTTTAGTGCCTGTCCAGCGCCTTCTTGAAGACAGCCAGAGGTCTATTGGTAATCCCCCTTATGTATGCTGGGAGGCAGTTGAACAGTCTTGGGCCCCTGGCACTTATTGTGTTGTCTCTTATCGTGCTAGTGGCACCCCTGCTTTTCATTGGGGGATGTGTGTGTTATTGATTAAATACCACTTGTTCGTGGTCACAATAATATAAATATACATTACACACACACACACACACACACACTATATATATATATATATATATATATATATATATATATATATATATATATATTGCCAGAAAACACAAAACATGAACATGAAAACATTGGTTCAATATATCAAAGATTATGAATCTCTTCCAACTCCTCCAAAGCCGGAAGCGAGGCCAGTACGCAGCATGCATTTCCCCTCTGGATGGCCATGCTGAGGCGCTGGAACATGAAAGTGGCTGCCCTTGGGTCCCTGGTGGTGTCGATGAGTCTGGAACCCACCATATATATATATATATATATATATATATATATATATATATATATATATATATATATTCTTTGAAGCGTCGATAGTTTCTTGTTTCTGATGTTTATGTTTCGGAAGTCGTTGAAGAGAGCATCAGAATGTTTAAAATGTGCGTGACTGATGGTGTCTTAGTATTTTGTTAGGTGTTTGGCTAGAATCCCTGATAATTGGTGAGGGGCGCTGTATGTCCTCGGATCAAGGTAAAACATCTAGTTCTGCTGGGTGCGTGATTCTTGTAGGATTGCGTGGTCCTGTGGGTTAGAGCATCACGTGATTTTTGCCCACCATGAGGCGGGCCAAAACAACATGGGTTCGAATCAGGGTGTTGAAACACGGCTTTGAAACAGGGTGTTGAAGCGCCTTGGACCCTGGCGGTTTATTTATTTATCTATTTAACGTATTTACTACAGTCCTGCCTTAATTAATGGTTAACTGCATTTCACATATGTTTATGTCTCATACTGGACGACCTGGCAGGTCTTGAGGCTCTGCACGCTCTCACCCGAGACTCCCACACCACACTGCGTCTCCACCTGCTGGACCATCACCTGCACCATGCCAACGCCACTTACACCAAGTTCAGGTAAGTGGTGGCAACTTAGATCACTTACAGTCTTATACCATCTGTAAGCACAAGTATCTACAGTACTGTGTTCCTGGTTGCTGCTGCCATCTCCATTTTAACGAATTGCAGATAAGTGTACAACTTCAGAAGGGTCGTGCATTTTGTGATTAAAACATGAAATTTTGTAGATGTGCAGTAGGGGTGATCCTCGAAGGTGCTTCCCCAAGGGATTAAATTTTAGATTTTGCCACCGAAGTGGCTAGTTTATTGTGCACCCCATATCCATCCTCTGGACGGTAGCGCAAGAGCATATGGATACACAAAAGGCCTAGGACCTAGGCTCAAAAAGGCTTAACAGGCGTACATCTCGATTAATATCTACAGTTGACTTATCTGTTGCAAGCTAATTTAGAAAATTTGCCTAATATGTCTGGTCTTACTGTATTTTCATTAATAAGATATTTTGACATATCACATTGGTTATTATAGTGTCTATCTCTATATTTCTCAATAAGCTGGCAATTAACCACATAATATTCAAAATATAGACCATAAGGTTAGCCATATTACATTTGGTTTGTTCATCATGTGTGTGTCTGCCAGACTGCCAGAAGTAGTACTTGTAATCACGCCCAAGCCTAGCTACTACGATATCAGTCAGTCTGTTCACATCGCAAATTGCTCCATACACTTATTTATCTATGTTCATGTTATCATAGTGGGTGATAGGTCTATTCAGACTTCTAATTGCATTCAAATAACATTCGGTTTCATTATTTACTTCTCTCTTAATATTATTCCTCATTCTAGACCCAGACACCAAAGTTATAGTCTATATTTTCCTTCAGAGTATTTTTTGGCTAATCTATCAACTTTATCATAAGTAATCAGGAGTAATCCAATGAGTGATGGAATCCGTAACAATTGTACATTGAACATGTTGTTAGAGTTATCATGTAATTCAAGAGCCTTCAGTGATGACATAGAATCAGTAATGATAATTGAGTCAAGCTCAGTGTCATAAGTTAGCTTTAGTGTCATTAGGATGGTAAACAATTCAGTTTCCAGTGTTGACCCCCAGTTGTTAATTTTTATGCCTAATTCAACAAAGTTCCTATTTTTGTTAACTAGGCAGGTGGTAACGAGAGCAGGTGCAGCCCTGCCAGTGGACTTCTGCTTAGATCCATTAGTGTATATAACTTGTGGTAAATTATTACTAATAGTTAAGCGAGAAATTTCTTCTTGAGCAGTTGCTTTTACAAGTGATTTAAGGACGGCATTACTAGTGATGAGCTTCTTGGGAGGGGCTTGCAGGTAGGGTTTAGGGGTCAACGCCCCCGAGGCCCGGTCTGTGACCAGGCCTCGTGGTGGATTAGGGCCTGATCAACCAGGCTGTTACTGCTGGCCGCACGTAAACTGACGTACGAACCACAGCCCGGCTGGTCAGGTACTGACTTTAGGTGCCTGTCCAGCACCTTCTTGAAGACAGTCAGGGGTCTATTGATAATCCCCCTTATGTATGCTGGGAGGCAGTTGAACAGTTTTGGGACCCTGACACTTATTGTATTATCTTTTAGAGTACTCGTTGCGACCCTGCTTTTCACTGGAGGGATGTTGCATCACCTGCTGTGTCTTTTTCTTTCGTAGGGAGTGATTTTCGTGTGCAAATTTGGTACTAATCCCTTTAGGATTTTCCAAGTGAATATTATCATGAATCTTTCTCGCCTTTGTTACAGGGAATACAAGTCAAGGAACTTCAACCGTTCCCAGTAATTTAGGTGTTTTATCGTACTTATGTGTGCGGTGAAGGTTCTCTGTACATTCTCCAGGTCAGCAATTTCACCTGCCTTGAAAGGCGATTTGAACAAGCGATTTGAAGAGAATCATCATGGGCTTGGCATCCCTAGTTTTGAAGGTTCTCATTATACATAATATCATTTTTATAGCAGATGTGGTAGATACATTGTTGTGATTTTTGAAAGTGAGATCCTCCGACATTATCACTCACAGGTACTTCACATTAGTTTCTCGCTCTATTGTTTTAATTTCCTCAAGTATGTGATATTAAATGAACACATCTTCCATGAAGGGGTGAAATGCTCTTGTCTACAGTGTTACAGTTCGTGCAAGTTATAAAACTTAATACAATTGCATGTTTTCACAACTCATTTAGATCTACAGTATGTGTATTTACTTCTAGACTTTAGTAAGATTCATAGTGACAGTGCCTGGTTCATTTTTTAACATTCTAATACCAAGTACAATGTTAATATCAATAATCATATCACTGATAATAGAAACACCAAGATCCCTTCTCATATTAAAAACCTTGGTAGATTTGGGACAGCCAAGAATAATTCTGAAAGCTTCATCTTGCATTAACTCCAAGGGCCGGAGATAATGTTCCTTAGCTAGTATAACATGGGCGCAGTATAATCAATTAATGATCTAATATTGGCTATGTACAGCATTCTCACTATTCTCGCATTAGCACCATAGTTGGGGTTGTAGCCAGCAACAGCTCTGAGAGCATTTAGCCTACCTTTGCATCTACACCAAGATATCTGTATGATTAACGTAGCTAATGTTTTTACCCTGCAAACAGATGGGTTTGGGATATCGTTTGATTGTCAATATCTTTGTTTTAAATGAAGATATGATGAAGCCTAGTTGATTACAAATTACTTAAACCACGTTAAGAATGGTACTCAACTTTTTATGCCCTGTTGTATGGCTCATGAGGTCATCAGCATAGCTTATAGCTATATGTGTAGGTGAGGTAGGTAGGGCTTTTAGAAGAACATTAGTCAGAACATTAAATAAAATGGGACTGAGAACTCCCTCCGGTGTACCTAGGGACATTTTTTTAGAATCGCGTCTAAAGCCTTGGTAGAAGACAGAGGATACTGTGTTCGACAGATATCTTGTTATCCAACTGATTAGGCTACCACCAATACTCAATTTGGCTAGTTAATGCAGTATAACGTTTCTGTTTGCGATACCAAATGCAGATTTTTTATCAAGAAATGCGATAAAACTAGTATAGGTGTGTGCAGTGAGAGAAGTGGAAATACAGGTCTGAACAACTTTTTCTTTCATGAAACCATAGAGATGAGGGAAAAGCTGGTGTCTGATTCTGTAGTATACTCTGTTAAGTATCATTCTTTCAAAAGTTTTACAAAGACAACTAGTTAAGGAGATTGGTCTCTAAATGAATCAAGCTGTTGCGGCTTAGGGATAGGCACTGTAAGATTATTTGTCTAGGAAATAATACATTGAGATTATACAATGCTAACAAAGGGTTATCAGGGACCTGCCTTAGAGTTCTGAGGATATCATAAGGTATATCATCCTCTCCAGGAGCATTTGATTCACCTTTATTTAATGAATTATCTAATTCACACTCGGTGAAGAGGCAATCATTCTCACCAATATCTTGGCTCATAAAATTAATCAGTGCATAAGCATTGTACCGATGGCTTTTTCAAAGTTCAGTCGTGTTAGGGTTATAACAAATTTTGCAGATATTCACAAAGTTATGAGTCTCGTTCATGAAGAGTTCGTTCAGACTGTCGACCTTAAGTCTGATTAACAGCGCACTAAACAAAGTCATATTGAAACTTAGGTATTTCACTCATTTCTTTGCTGTCATCAGTGTAAATCCCATCTTGTTTGAGCAAGGGCAAGATACTGGATGTGGTTTTTGCCTTAGATTTGGCATATAAGAAGAAATATTTTGAATTTCTTTCAATTTCATTAACGAATTTTATCTCCTTTTGTGTCTCTGAGATCCTGTATGATTTATTCAACTCGAGTTCAATATTTTCTATTTCCCTGGCCAGCGCTTCCTTCAGGATTTCAAATAGTCTTGCTCCCTTGAGAGGCTCTGTGATTCTTTGCCTTCGCCTGTAGAGGGAGCATCTCTCTCTTTCTAGTTTACATATTCTCTTTTGAGCATACTTCAGGTGCTACAGGGTTGATCCTCTCTAGACACTAATTTGAATCCATGTTAAAATATCTTACCATCATTTTTCACTGAGGACATGATTTATCGGATCCCAGATTATGTTCATGTTGTTAAACTTGAATTTCGTTTAGTACACCCTCATGACTGTTTGAATTTTACTGGTGAGGACCCGTGTGCATACAAGTCTGAACTTTGATAATGTTGTGAAAGTAAGGTCGAGTGTGTTTTCTAGTCTTGTCGACTCCACTATTTGCTGGCTTAAGACGAATTTATTACAGAAATTCAACAGCACATTTGTGTGAGCTACCTCCTGGAACTATCTCTGATATTTCAGACAAGTAGAGAAATTAAAACCTAACAAATCCCCAGGCCCTGATGAATTGTTTGCAAGGGTTTTAAAGGAATGTAAAGAGGAACTTAGCAAACCTTTGGCTAATCTTTTCAACATATCACTACAAACTGGCATAGTGCCTGATAAGTGGAAAATGGCAAATGTAATACCTATTTACAAGGCAGGTGACAGGTACTTAGCTTCGAACTATAGACCAATAAGCCTTACCTCCATAGTGGGAAAATTTATGGAATCAATAATTGCCGAGGCAATTCGTGACCATCTTGAAAGGCATAAATTGATTAATGAATCTCAGCACGGTTTTACTAAGGGGCGTTTCTGTCTTACGAATTTACTAACTTTTTTCACTAAGGAATTTGAGAAGGTAGATCATGGTAATGAATATGATATTGTGTATATGGACTTCCGTAAGGCTTTCGATAGAGTTCCACATCAGAGGCTATTGAGTTAAGGCACATGGAATAGGAGGAGAATTTTTTTCCAGGGTAGAGACATGGTTGACATATAGGCAGCAGAGAGTTTGCATAAATGGGGAGAAATCAGAATGGGGATAAGTCACAAGCGGTGTTCCGCAGGCGTCAGTGTTGGACCTCTTGTTGTTCACAATTTACATAAACGACGTAGATGTGGGAATAAATAGCGATATAAGCAAATTTGCTGATGACACCAAAATAGCCCGTCCAATTCATTCTAATGAGGACATCAGAGCACTCCAGGATGATTTGAATAGACTGATGCAATGGTCGGAGAAGTGGCAGATGCAGTTTAATATAGACAAATGCAAAGTTCTAAATGTTGGACAGGAAAATAACCATGCCACATATAAACTGAATAATGTAGATCTTAATACTGAGTGCGAAAAGGATTTAGGAGTTCTGGTTAGCAGTAATCTGAAACCAAGACAACAGTGCATAAGTGTTCGCAATAAAGCGAACAGAATCCTTGGCTTCATATTAAGAAGTATAAATAATAGAAGTCCTCAGGTTGTTCTTCAACTCTATATATCTTTGGTTAGGCCTCATTTAGATTATGCTGCACAGTTTTGGTCACCGTATTACAGAATGGATATAAATGCACTGGAAAACGTACAAAGGAGGATGACAAAGTTGATCCCATGTATCAGAAATCCTGAATCTGCACTCTTTAGAAAGGCGTAGATATGATTGAGGTGTATAAATGGAAAGCAGGAATAAATAAATAAAGGGGATGTAAATAACGTGCTGAAAATATCCAGCCAAGACAGGACTCGCAGATTCAGGAAGGATATAGGAAAGCACTGGTTTGGTAATAGAGTTGTGGATGAGTGGAACAAACTCCCGAGTACCGTCATAGAAGCTAAGACGTTGTGTAGTTTTAAAAATAGGTTTGATAAATGCATGAGTGGGTGTGAGTTGGACCTGACTAGCGTGTGCTACTAGGTCAGATGCCGTGCTCCTTCCTTAAGTGGAAGTGACCTGAGAGGGTTAACTCCAGGTAGTCAGGTCTAAGCCGGGGAGTGACATGGACTTGCCTCGCATAGGTCAGTAGGCCTGATGCAGTGTTCCTTCTTTCTTATGTTCTTCCATTTATTTGCTATGTTCTTTCATTTATAATGTCTTAAGTTGAAATCACCTAGCAGAAAGATACAGGGTGTTTCAAAATGATAGACAAGATTGTGAAATATGCTGCTTTGAAATTGGGTTCATCTATTTGAAACAACCAGTATTTGGGGCGGAGGTTGATTCTCCAGACTGTATTCTATTATAAACAGCTAATCCTTGAACTGTTGGAAAATTGTGTCCGGCTGCTGATATATACAACCACAACGACTTGGATCTCAGTGTTCACTGCTTAAACTTCAACTTCAGCATTTGTGGTGTTCAGTAATTCTGTACAATGTACAGGCCAAATTTCGCTTGTTGCTTGTTCTTAAACCATTCACCAACAACAAAATACTATTTATTAGTTTACTCCTTACTGAGTCAAATGCACTGTTTGTAGTTTCCACATGACACAAAAGACCACATTGACAATGAAATATACATATCAAGGTAGACCTTATTTAGATGCGACATTAAGGTTCTGTATATTTGCAAATATAAATAATGTTTTATTTCTTTCTTTCTTGGCATTAATATCTGTGGTTGTGGAGTCGGGGCCACTCCTGGACCTCCAGTTCAACATGTGGTTGTGGAGTCGGGGCCACTCCTGGACCTCCAGTCCAACAAGGCTCCAAGGTGGTGAAATATTTTTGTCATTTCGTGCCATTTTTCCAGCTTCCTGTCATTAGAATATCTCATGCTACTGAATGGCTCTTACTATCATCGGTAGTTTGAAACGATGTTTAGGGGTCTGTATTCCTGTACTCTCCTGGTAGAGAGTAATACCTGAAGTATGCCTGGAGAGGGTTTCGGGGGTCAACGCCCCCGCAGCTCGGTCTGAGACGAGGCCTCGTGGTGGATCAGGGTCTGGTCAACCAGGCTGTCACTGCTGGCCACACACAAACTGAAGTACGAACCACAGCCCGGCTGGTCACGTACTGACTTTAGGTGTCTGTGCAGTGCCTTCTTGAAGACAGCCAGGGGTCTATTATTATGTTAGGAGGCAGTTGAACAGTCTTGGGCCCCGGACACTTATTGTGTTGTCTCTCAGTGTACTCGTGGCACCATTGCTTTTCATTGGGGGAATGTTGCATCTACTGCCGAGTATTTTGCAAGTTTGGCACTAATCCCTCTAGGATTTTCCAAGTGTATATTATCATGTATCTCTCTCGCCTGCATTTCAGGGAATACAAATAAAGGGACTTCAACCGTTCCCAGTAATTTAGGTGCCTTATCGTACTTGTGTGTGCCGTGAAAGTTCTTTGTACACTTTCCAGGTCAGCAATTTCGCCTGCCTAGAAGGGGGCAGTTAGTGTACAGCAGTATTCCAGCCTAGAGAGAAGAAGCAATTTGAAGAGAATCATCATGGGCTTGGCGTCCCTAGTTATGAAGGTTCTCATTATCCATCCTATCATTTTCCTAGCAGATGCGGTAGATACATTGTTGTGGTCTTTGAAGGCGAGATCCTCTGGCATTATCACTCCCAGGTCCCTCACATTACTTTTTCGCTCTATTGTATGGTTAGAATTCGTTGTATACCCTGATACAGTTTTAATTTCCTCAAGTTTTCCATATCTGAGAAGTTGAAATTTCTCTTCATTGAACTTCATATTGTTTTGAGTGGCCCTTTTGAAGATTTGGTTGATGTCCTCTTGGAGTCTTGCGGTGCCTTCGATAGAGGTCACTGTCATGGTAATCCAGGTGTCATCCGCAAAGGAAGACACGGAGCTATAGCTTACATTTCTGTCTATGTCAGATATGAGGATGAGGAATAGAATGAGGTGCTTAAGAATAGAGGAGTGTTGGGATAGAGGATACAGGAGTTTCAGAATAGCGAATGAGGGAGTCTGAGTAATAGGGAGTAGCGTATAGTAGGGGTAGAGAATAGAATAGCACGAGGGTAGATAACAGAGTAGTACATAGTACGTAGAGAAAACAAAGAGTGTTTGTTGATACAGAATAGGACAATGTGATTGAAGAGGATAGAGAAATGGGGTGGTAGAAGACAGAAGAATGGGATAGAAAGGTGGAGGAGTGTTTGGAGAGGATCGAAGACAACAGCATTACTGTCCAATGATGAATGACGCGAGCACAGATAAACACATCCTGTGCCTCCCACCAGCATATATCATGCACACCAGCACATCACACCAGCACAACACACCAGCACATCACACCAGCACAACACACCAGCACATCACACCAGCACAACACACCAGCACATCACACCAGCACAACACACCAGCACATCACACCAGCACAACATACCAGCACATCACACCAGCACATCACACCAGCACAACACACCAGCACATCACACCAGCACATCACACCAGCACAACACACCAGCACATCACACCAGCACAACATACCAGCACATCACACCAGCACATCACACCAGCACATCACACTAGCACAATACACCAGCACAACATACCAGCACATCACACCAGCACATCACACCAGCACATCACACCAGCACAACACACCAGCACATCACACCAGCACAACATATCAGCACATCACACCAGCACATCACACCAGCACATCACACCAGCACATCACACCAGCACAACACACCAGCACATCACACCAGCACAACACACCAGCACATCACACCAGCACAACACACCAGCACATCACACCAGCACAACACAGCACCAGATCACACCAGCACAACACAACAGCACATCACACCAGCACAACACACCAGCACATAACACCAGCACAACACACCAGCATATCACACCAGCACAATACACCAGCACATCACACCAGCACATCACACCAGCACAACAAACCAGCACAACACACCAGGACATCAGACCAGCAGAACACACCAACACAACACACCAGCGCAACACACCAGCACATCACACCACCACAACACACAAGCACAACACACCAGCACAACACACCAGCACAACACACCAGCACATCACACCAGCAAAACACACCAGTACATCACACCAGCACAACACACCTGCATAATACACCAGCACATCACACTAGCACATCAAACAAGCACAGCACATCACACCAGCACATCACACCAGCACATCATGTCAGCACATCACACTAGCAGATCATGTCAGCAAAACGTACCAGAACACACTAGCACAACACGCCAGATCACCACAAGAACACTTCACACCAGAAACAACACACCAGCACGTCACACCAGCACGTCACACCAGCACAACACACCAGCACATCACACCAGCACAACACACCTGCATAATACACCAGCACATCAAACAAGCACAACACACCAGCACATCACACAAGCACAACACACCAGCACATCATGTCAGCAAAACGTACCAGAACACACTAGCACAACACGCCAGATCACCACTAGAGCACTTCACACCAGAAACAACACACCAGAACAACACAAGCACAACACACCAGAACAACACACCAGCACCACACACCAGCACAACACACCAGCACAACACCAGCACAACACACCAGCACATCACACTAGCACAACACACTAGCACAACACACCAGCAAAAAAAAACACCAGAACAACACACCAGCACAACACACCAGCACAACACCAGCACAACACACCAGCACAACACTCCAGCACAACACACTAGAACAACACACCACCACAAAAAACTAGCACAACA
>WNWK01017527.1:0-42251 GCA_009830355.1 Cherax destructor | reverse complement strand
AGTGGTGAAATTGTGTTATGGTGTATGAGTGGTATGTGAGGTCTGCGAGTAACACGTAGTCTACAGTGCTCCTCTACCTGGCCTGACCTGACACACCTGATCTACCAGTTAATGTATTCTATGATTCACCTGTCTGCTCGCCCTTTTCTACTAGAAATTACCAATTGCTATTTGTTACTGAGTACTTGATATCCTATTCCTTATCTTACTATGAGAGTTGACCGTTCACAATCAGCTTAGCGGTTAGGTAATTGGATCTTACTCCCGACACCCCGAAAACCACGCATAGGTGAATACTTGCGATGCGATGCAGCTTGGCCAGCGTGTAGTATCCTGTAGATTGTCCAACTCAATGTGATGTTCTGGCGTATATCCACTTTCGTTTCTTGTCGATATATAATATAACCTATTCACTGTATTTCTTTCACTTGTCACATATTTATTTCACTTTATTATCTAGGGTGACACACGTGGCAACGTCGCCTGGAGCACACTAGGCCCACTGACCCCGCCACCAAATATTTATTTCTAGTTCACTTATAAAATTATGGCTCTTCCCACACTTATGTGGCTCAGGGCAACTCGTAAATCACTTCAAGGGTTGTTCACTACCCTGACACTTGATAACCCCTGTAGTACCCTTGTGTAGCCCTCAAAAACACTTATATTCACGGAGCCCTACAAGATGCGACTGACTGGCACGGCGTCCCTACGTGTGTGTGTGTGTGTGTGTGTGTGCGTGTGTGTGTGTGTGTGTATGTGTGTGTGTATGTGTGTGTGTGTGTGTGTGTGTGTGTGTCGTGTGTGTGTGTGTATGTGTGTGTGTGTGTGTGTGTGTGCGTGTGTGTGTGTGTGTGTGTGTGTGTGTGTGTGTGTGTGTGTGTGTGTGTGTGTATGTGTGTGTGTGTGTGTGTGTGTGTGTGTGTGTGTGTGAGTGAGTGCGTCACACCACTCAGTGAAGGTTAATACCCCGGGGCCACTAATTACCCCTGAAGTCGTATAATCACTTGTGTCAACAATAATGATCCACACTCCTGTAATCACCCAATATGCTTCCATAATTTGTCATTGGTGATTGGTCCAGCAAGATCAGGTATCTCGTCTTTCATTGGCTGATAAAACAGGTGAACTACCATGGCAAATTTTAGTTGGCTAGTGGGAATATATATAATGTGTAGCTGGCTTCTTATTGGCTAACGTGACCAGGAAAGTGAAAACTCTCTAATTTGATTGGCTCTTGAAAATTTATCATTGTTTGCCTCTCTTCTGATTGGTTGATGAGGTCCTCAGGAAATTCATTCTCATACGGTTAAAAACATCAGCAGTAACACATGTACTAACACCAGCAGTAACACATGTACTAACACCAGCAGTAACACCAGCAGTAACACATGTACTAACACCAGCAGTAACACCAGCAGTAACACATGTACTAACACTAGCAGTAACACATGTACTAACACCAGCAGTAACACATGTACTAACACCAGCAGTAACACCAGCAGTAACACCAGCAGTAACACCAGCAGTAACACCAGCAGTAACACATGTACTAACACCAGCAGTAACACATGTACTAACACCAGCAGTAACACATGTACTAACACCAGCAGTAACACCAGCAGTAACACATGTACTAACACCAGCAGTAACACCAGCAGTAACACATGTACTAACACCAGCAGTAACACATGCACTAACACCAGCAGTAACACCAGCAGTAACACCAGCAGTAACACCAGCAGTAACACATGTACTAACACCAGCAGTAACACATGTACTAACACCAGCAGTAACACATGTACTAACACCAGCAGTAACACATGTACTAACACCAGCAGTAACACCAGTACTAACACCAGCAGTAACACATGTACTAACACCAGTACTAACACCAGCAGTAACACCAGTACTAAAACCAGCAGTAACACCAGTACTAACACCAGCAGTAACACCAGTACTAACACCAGCAGTAACACCAGTACTAACACCAGCAGTAACACCAGTACTAACACCAGCAGTAACACCAGTACTAACACCAGCAGTAACACCAGTACTAACACCAGCAGTAACACCAGTACTAACACCAGCAGTAACACCAGTACTAACACCAGCAGTAACACCAGTACTAACATCAGCAGTAACACCAGTACTAACACCAGCAGTAACACCAGTACTAACACCAGCAGTAACACCAGTACTAACATCATCAGTAACACCAGTACTAACACCAGCAGTAACACCAGTACTAACACCAGCAGTAACACCAGTACTAACACCAGCAGTAACACCAGCAGTAACACATGTACTAACCAGCAGTAACACCAGTACTAACACCAGCAGTAACACCAGTACTAACACCAGTACTAACACCAGCAGTAACACCAGTACTAACACCAGTACTAACACCAGCAGTAACACCAGTACTAACACCAGCAGTAACACCAGTACTAACATCAGCAGTAACACCAGTACTAACACCAGCAGTAACACCAGTACTAACACCAGCAGTAACACCAGTACTAACATCAGCAGTAACACCAGCAGTAACACCAGCAGTAACACATGTACTAACCAGCAGTAACACCAGTACTAACACCAGCAGTAACACCAGTACTAACACCAGCAGTAACACCAGCAGTAACACATGTACTAACCAGCAGTAACACCAGTACTAACACAAGCAGTAACACCAGTACTAACACCAGTACTAACACCAGCAGTAACACCAGTACTAACACCAGTACTAACACCAGTACTAACACCAGCAGTAACACCAGTACTAACACCAGCAGTAACACCAGTACTAACATCAGCAGTAACACCAGTACTAACACCAGCAGTAACACCAGTACTAACACCAGCAGTAACACCAGTACTAACATCAGCAGTAACACCAGCAGTAACACATGTACTAACCAGCAGTAACACCAGTACTAACACCAGCAGTAACACCAGTACTAACACCAGTACTAACACCAGTACTAACACCAGCAGTAACACCAGTACTAACACCAGCAGTAACACCAGTACTAACATCAGCAGTAACACCAGTAATAACACCAGCAGTAACACCAGTACTAACACCAGCAGTAACACCAGTACTAACATCAGCAGTAACAGCAGTACTAACACCATCAGCACTGGAATAACTCTACGGGAATTACTACCCATGTTTAACTAAGTCTACGGTCACCATTACCCAGCAGCAGTGGTAGGCTGGCACCTGCCAGTGACAGTGCCCTCGTCTGCTACCCGTCCCTTTTCCCCCGACGCCAGTATATAAGCGCCAGCCTTCTTGACTCTCCTCCAGAATCTTCACGACCACGGTGATCTTCACACCAACACCAAGACTGAGGCACTCATTACCTCATCTATTCTATATAGTTCTACTGTCTTCAAATTATGTCCTAAAATTTGTATTGATAAAGCCACTGGAGGGCGAAACATCTACATTAAAGCTACCCAGATGTTGCATTTGTGTCTAATTTTCATCTCGTCTGTACTGCATACCATTTATGTAAGTTTATTCAGGTATACACAAATACATGATTATAATCGGGGGAGCGCTAAACCCGTAGGGATTATACAGCGCCTGTGTTGAGGGGATGATGGAAGGTATTCAGACTTAATTCAGGGAACTGGAGCACAGATCCAATTCCCTAGATCAAATACAGTTACATAGATTATCATACATAGCAGCATATGTGTAGAGAACCCGCCAGGATAACACAAAAAAGTCAGACAAAGTGACTTATTTTCAACAGGGATCCTTTTAATACCTTAATATTATACTATAAAAGAGATCATATCTTATTATTATACTATAAAGGAGATATACAAGGAATAAGATCAAATTAGTTATTTACATTTACATGTGTGTTAGCTAAAAAATAATAAAAAATCATTCTCCTCCCTTTCTGTCGCTACATTCATTAGGTACCTTTCTGTCGCTACATTCATTAGGTACCTTTCTGTCGCTACATTCATTAGGTATCTTTTGGGTCTCTTCTTTAACTGGCTCATGCTATGACTGGCTTTGACATGTGCAGGCAGTCTGTTCCATTCCTTTATTGCTGTACAATAAAAGGTGTTTGAAGCCTGGCCACTGACTGTGGGTACTACAAAGTTGTGCTCTCTCCCCCTAGTACTATGACTGCTTTGGTTCCCAGCCTTGACAAAATTGGCAGCAAGATATTTTGGACACTGTGAGCAATTTCAAAAACTTGATTTAACGTCAGTTGTTTTACTCTGTCTTCAACATTCAGCATATCCAATTGTTGTAATTCATCCTGGCCTACATGTTCTCTTGGGCCCAGGTCCAGGATGAATCTTGGACCCAGGTCCAGGATGAATCTTGGACCCAGGTCCAGGATGAATCTTGGACCCAGGTCCAGGATGAATCTTGGGCCCAGGTCCAGGATGAATCTTGGACCCAGGTCCAGGATGAATCTTGGACCCAGGTCCAGGATGAATCTTGGGCCCAGGTCCAGGATGAATCTTGGACCCAGGTCCAGGATGAATCTTGGTCCCAGGTCCAGGATGAATCTTACCATTTTGTTCTGGGTGATTTGCAGTTTATCTTTCAGTTTTTTTGTCAAGGCAGAGTACCATGAAGAGCAAGCGTAGTCCATATGACATTGCATAAGGGCTAGACATAGTGTCCTGCGATCCTCAGTAGGTAGACACTGTACCTCAGTAGGTAGACACTGTGCCTCAGTGGGTAGACACTGAGCCTCAGTAGGTAGACACTGTGCTTGTCTGTAGAGGAACTTCAGTCTGGCATTCACTTTCTTTACTACACTGTTCCCTATCAGTTCTCCTGACATGCATGGGTCAAAGGGGATTCCCAGATATCTTACTGAGGAAACTGAAGTGATGGGTTCCCCATTACACCGGACATCAACAATAACAACAGCAGCAATATAATACTAATACTACTGCTACTATTACTACTACTACTACTACTACTACTAATAATAATAATAATAGTCTTTACCTCTACAAGTACATGTACAAGGTATCAATGACATACTACTATATAGAACGCCCCTTGTTATGCAGAGCATTTCCGACAAATTAGATCAATTTTGTCCCAGGATGCGACCCACACCAGTCCACTAACACCCAGGTACCTGTTTTACTGCTAGGTGAACATGGACAACAGGTGTCTTAAGGAAACACGTGCTAATGTTTCCAGCTGTAACGGGGATCGACCCCCGGACCTCAGTGTGTGAGCTGCGTGTGCTAGCAAACAACAACAGCAGCAGTGGCAGCAGCAGCAGCAGCAGCAGCAGCAGCAGCAGCAGCAGCAGCAGCAGCAGCAGCAGCAGCAGAGTGGCAGTCTCGCGCCACTCATGGTGGGGTTAGCACTGTCTCTCACTCTTCACCACATTCTCTCTCACTCTTCACCACATTCTCTCTCACTCTTCACCACATTCTCTCTCACTCTTCACCACATTCTCTCTCACTCTTCACCACATTCTCTCTCACTCTTCACCACATTCTCTCTCACTCTTCACCACATTCTCTCTCACTCCTCACCATATTCTCTCTCACTCACCACATTCTCTCTCACTCACCACATTCTCTCTCACTCCTCACCATATTCTCTCTCACTCACCACATTCTCTCTCACTCACCACATTCTCTCTCACTCCTCACCACATTCTCTCTCCTCACCACATTCTCTCACTCACCACATTCTCTCCTCCTCACCACATTCTCTCTCCCCCTCACTCACCACATTCTCTCTCCCTCACCACATTCTCTCTCCTCACCACATTCTCCTCACTCACCACATTCTCTCTCACTCCACCACATTCTCTCTCACTCACCACATTCTCTCTCACTCCTCACCACATTCTCTCTCACTCACCACATTCTCTCTCACTCACCACATTCTCTCTCACTCACCACATTCTCTCACTCACCAATTTTCTCTCCTCACCACATTCTCTCTCACTCACCACATTCTCTCTCACTCACCACATTCTCTCTCACTCACCACATTCTCTCTCACTCACCACATTCTCTCCTCACACTTCCTCCCACCACATTCTCCCTCTCCTCACTCACCACATTCTCTTCTCACTTTCCCCACCACATTCTCTCTCACTCACCACATTCTCTCTCACTCACCACATTCTCTCTCACTCACCACATTCTCTCTCACTCACCACATTCTCTCTCACTCACCACATTCTCTCTCACTCACCACATTCTCTCTCACTCACCACATTCTCTCTTACTCACCACATTCTCTCTCACTCCCACATTCTCTCACTCACCACATTCTCTCTCCTCACCACATTCTCTCACTCTACCACATTCTCTCTCACTCACCACATTCTCTCTCACTCTCACCACATTCTCTCTCACTCTTCACCACATTCTCTCTCACTCACCACATTCTCTCTCATCTTCACCACATTCTCTCTCACTCTTCACCACATTCTCTCACTCTCACCACATTCTCTCTCCCTCACCACATTCTCTCTCACTCTCACCACATTCTCTCTCACTCTTCACCACATTCTCTCTCACTCTTCACCACATTCTCTCTCACTCTTCACCACATTCTCTCTCACTCTCACCACATTCTCTCTCACTCCTCACCACATTCTCTCTCACTCTTCACCACATTCTCTCTCACTCTTCACCACATTCTCTCTCACTCTCACCACATTCTTCTCACTCTTCACCACATTCTCTCTCACTCTTCACCACATTCTCTCTCACTCCTCACCACATTCTCTCTCACTCTTTTCACCACATTCTCTCTCACTCCTCACCACATTCTCTCTCACTCCTCACCACATTCTCTCTCACTCACAACATTCTCTCTCACTCACCACATTCTGTCTCCTCCACTCTTCACCACATTCTTCTCACTCTCACCACATTCTGTCTCTCAACATTCTTCACACCACATTCTGTCTCACTCACCACATTCTGTCTCACTCACCACATTCTGTCTCACTCTCACCACATTCTGTCTCACTCACCACATTCTGTCTCACTCACCACATTCTGTCTCACTCACCACATTCTGTCTCACTCACCACATTCTGTCTCACTCCACTTCTGATACACACATTCTTCTAACACTCACACATTCTGTCTCATCACACATTCGTCTCACTACACATTCTGTCTACTCACCATTCTGTCTCACTACTACATTCTGTCTCACTTCACAGCATTCTGTCTACGTTGTTACATTTGTCTCCTGGTCACACATTCTGTCTCACTGCTAAGCTATTCATGTTTACACTTGAGTGCCTTGTGTCTACGTTGTTCTTCACTCTGTATGCCTGTGTCTACTTGTTTACACTTGTAGTGCCTTGTGTCTACGTTGTTTACACTTGTAGTGCCTTGTGTCTACGTTGTTTACACTTGTAGTGCCTTGTGTCTACGTTGTTTACACTTGTAGTGCCTTGTGTCTACGTTGTTTACACTTGTAGTGCCTTGTGTCTACGTTGTTTACACTTGTAGTGCCTTGTGTCTACGTTGTTTACACTTGTAGTGCCTTGTGTCTACGTTGTTTACACTTGTAGTGCCTTGTGTCTACGTTGTTTACACTTGTAGTGCCTTGTGTCTACGTTGTTTACACTTGTAGTGCCTTGTGTCTACGTTGTTTACACTTGTAGTGCCTTGTGTCTACGTTGTTTACACTTGTAGTGCCTTGTGTCTACGTTGTTTACACTTGTAGTGCCTTGTGTCTACGTTGTTTACACTTGTAGTGCCTTGTGTCTACGTTGTTTACACTTGTAGTGCCTTGTGTCTACGTTGTTTACACTTGTAGTGCCTTGTGTCTACGTTGTTTACACTTGTAGTGCCTTGTGTCTACGTTGTTTACACTTGTAGTGCCTTGTGTCTACGTTGTTTACACTTGTAGTGCCTTGTGTCTACGTTGTTTACACTTGTAGTGCCTTGTGTCTACGTTGTTTACACTTGTAGTGCCTTGTGTCTACGTTGTTTACACTTGTAGTGCCTTGTGTCTACGTTGTTTACACTTGTAGTGCCTTGTGTCTACGTTGTTTACACTTGTAGTGCCTTGTGTGTCACGTTGTTTACACTTGTAGTGCCTTGTGTCTACGTTGTTTACACTTGTAGTGCCTTGTGTCTACGTTGTTTACACTTGTAGTGCCTTGTGTCTACGTTGTTTACACTTGTAGTGCCTTGTGTCTACGTTGTTTACACTTGTAGTGCCTTGTGTCTACGTTGTTTACACTTGTAGTGCCTTGTGTCTACGTTGTTTACACTTGTAGTGCCTTGTGTGTACGTTGTTTACACTTGTAGTGCCTTGTGTCTACGTTGTTAATACTTGTAGTGCCTTGTGTCTACGTTGTTTACACTTGTAGTGCCTTGTGTCTACGTTGTTTACACTTGTAGTGCCTTGTGTCTACGTTGTTTACACTTGTAGTGCCTTGTGTCTACGTTGTTTACACTTGTAGTGCCTTGTGTCTACGTTGTTTACACTTGTAGTGCCTTGTGTCTACGTTGTTTACACTTGTAGTGCCTTGTGTGCTACGTTGTTTACACTTGTAGTGCCTTGTGTCTACGTTGTTTACACTTGTAGTGCCTTTGTGTCTACGTTGTTTACACTTGTAGTGCCTTGTGTCTACGTTGTTTACACTTGTAGTGCCTTGTGTCTACGTTGTTTACACTTGTAGTGCCTTGTGTCTACGTTGTTTACACTTGTAGTGCCTTGTGTCTACGTTGTTTACACTTGTAGTGCCTTGTGTCTACGTTGTTTAGTCCTTTATGTGTGCCTTGTGTCTACGTTGTTTACACTTGTAGTGCCTTGTGGTCTACGTTGTTTACACTTGTAGTGCCTTGTGTCTACGTTGTTACTGTAGTGCCTTGTTCTACGTTGTTTACTTGTAGTTGCCTTGATGTGTCTACGTTGTTTACACTTGTAGTGCCTTGTGTCTACGTTGTTTACACTTGTAGTGCCTTGTGTCTACGTTGTTTACACTTGTAGGTTGTTGTTACCTGTGTGCTTGTGTCTACGTTGTTTACACTTGTAGTGCCTTGTGTCTACGTTGTTTACACTTGTAGTGCCTTGTGTCTACGTTGTTTACACTTGTAGTGCCTTGTGTCTACGTTGTTTACACTTGTAGTGCCTTGTGTCTACGTTGTTTACACTTGTAGTGCCTTTGTGTCTACGTTGTTTACACTTGTAGTGCCTTGTGTCTACGTTGTTTACACTTGTAGTGCCTTGTGTTACGTTGTTTACACTTGTAGTGCTTTGTGTACGTTGTTTACACTTGTAGTGCTTTGTGTGTACGTTGTTTACACTTGTAGTGCCTTGTGTCTACGTTGTTTACTACTTGTAGTGCTTCTTGTGTGCTACGTTGTTTACACTTGTAGTGCCTTGTGTCTACGTTGTTTACACTTGTAGTCCCTTTGTGTCTACGTTGTTTACACTTGTAGTGCCTTGTGTGTACGTTGTTTACACTTGTAGTGCCTTGTGTGTACGTTGTTAATACTTGTAGTGCCTTGTGTGTACGTTGTTTACACTTGTAGTGCCTTGTGTGTACGTTGTTAATACTTGTAGTGCCTTTTGTGTCTACGTTGTTAACACTTTTCTTGCTACTGAGTGCATTATATATACGTATATATATATATATATATATATATATATATATATATATATATATATATATATATATATATATATATATATATATATATATATATATATATATATATATATATATATATACACACACGACGAGGGTCATTAAGCCTGTACTTGACCTTAACTCAACCTGTACATAAATACATGAAAATAGGGATTAAAGTAAACTTTAGATGTGTGTATATACAATACTCTGAATGTATATATACTCTGAATGTATATATACTCTGAATGTATATATACTCTGAATGTATACATACTCTGAATGTATATATACTCTGAATGTATATATACTCTGAATGTATATATACTCTGAATGTATATATACTCTGAATGTATATATACTCTGAATGTATATATACTCTGAATGTATATATACTCTGAATGTATATATACTCTGAATGTATATATACTCTGAATGTATATATACTCTGAATGTATATATACTCTGATGTATATATACTCGAATTATATACTCTGAATGTATATATACTCTGAATGTATATATACTCTGAATGTATATATACTCTGAATGTATATATACTCTGAATGTATATATACTCTGAATGTATATATACTCTGAATGTATATATACTCTGAATGTATATATACTCTGAATGTATATATACTCTGAATGTATATATACTCTGAATGTATATATACTCTGAATGTATATATACTCTGAATGTATATATACTCTGAATGGGTATATACCTCAGAGAACCTCTTATGAAGAGTCAGGTCTCAGGTGACCTCCTTGTACGCGGGTCACGTATGATGGAAGAACTATACGTGTTGAGAGCACCACCAGTGTGGTTAGTGGTGTTCAGAACACCACTGGTGTGGTTAGTGGTGTTCAGAACACCAGTGGTGTGGTTAGTGTTCAGAACACCACCAGTGATGGTGCAGGGGGTATAGTTTACTCTGCCTGAAGATGGGACAGGTTTGCAAACCTATAACGCTGCTGCCGCAGTTAAGGTCGCAGGTGCTATCATCATTATGGTACAGTAATTAAGGTCACGCTGCTGCCGCAGTTAAGGTCGCAGGTGCTATCATTGTCATTATGATACAGTAATTAAGGTCACTTCTCTCTTTGTCTTCTGTCAATTTCTAAAATATTTATGTCAGCTTCTCAATAAATTCGTATTTTGAAACTTTTAAGATTATAGATGAGAGATATTATGCGAGTATATCTTAGGAGACACTTATATGAGTGAGGCAAAGTACACCAAAACAGGTTTCATTTATTCTGCGTGTGTGTATAATAAATACCCACCTTACTGCCACGTTCCACGTCTTGGATCACACTGACACCCTGGCACTATGGACGGGCTATATAAAACCTCAGCGGGGATGAATACATTGTGATGAGTCAATCAAATACAAATACAATTTTATTTCATTGCTGGTGTACATGGGTTTACATTACAATCATAAATTGAGGTGCAAGGAGAGCCTCTGGCATGCCTTGGCATTAGGTGCAAGGAGAGCCTCTGCATGCCTTGGCATTAGGTGCAAGGAGAGCCTCTGGCATGCCTTGGCATTAGGGGCAGCTAAATCTAATGGCTTATAGACTATAAACATAATATTAGAGTAATTGATTGAGTTTGTATTGGTAGATCGTTCAAATTATGATATGATGATAATACATACATGTATTTAGTTTAGGGTGATTAGGTGGTAACATAATTGTAAAAATTGAAATTATTTTATAGGAAAATAACTTTGAGCATTTTTGAAAGCAATTTACAGTATGAGTATTTAGTTTAGGGTGAGTAGGTGGTTTTTGAGAAGAGTCTTAAATTGATTTTCAGACAAGGTTATTTTAGCATTTCCTGGTAATGAGTTCCAGATTCTGGGGCCCTTTGTGTGCATAGAATTCTTACATAGGTTGCTGTGGACTCGGGGTACATCAAAAAGTGATCTGTATCTTGTGTTATGGTCATGGGTCCTATTAAAGTTGGTGAGGAGAATTTTGAGCGGAGGGTTTATATTAGAATGTAAAGTTCTATGTATGTAGTAGGCACAAGAATAAGTGTGAATGTTTTCTACGGTGAGTAGTTTTAGGCTTTTGAATATTGGTGGAGTATGCTGTCTAGAGTGGGAATTTGTTATCATTCTGACTGCAGCCTTTTGCTGGGTTATGAGTGGTCTAAGGTGATTTAATGTTGTTGAGCCCCATGCACAGATTCCATAGGTGAGATAAGGGTAGATAAGTGAATGATATAGTGCAATGAGAGCTGATTGAGGCACATGATAGCGTATCTTAGATAATATACCTACTGTCTTAGAGATTTTCTTGGAAATTTGTTGTATGTGTGTTTGGAATTTAAGGCTAATGTCAATGTGGATTCGTAGGAATTTTCCCTCTGTGAGTCTTGTGATGGGTGAACCATTGAGCGTTATGTTAAGTGGAACATTTGTAACTCTGTTTCCAAACTGTATAAAGTAGGTCTTGTCAGTATTTAGAGTAAGTTTATTAGTCGTCATCCATGTTGATATTTTCTGTAATTCTGCATTAACAGTGTTGGCCAGTATGACTGTATTTGGGTGAGAGAAGACATATGTTGTGTCATCACAAGTAGATCCTTAACACTTTAAAACAAAGAATTTTTTACTTTTTTTAACCATATTTATATATACTAAATAAGCATCTTAGTACTAAATAAAGCGAAGTGAAAGTTATATTCAAATAATAGGAAATATAAGCATGCGAACAACTCTGCAAGCAATTCGGCGAAGGGAGAGTTCGAACCAACGGCGCATCAGTCCTAGAACTAGCAGGCCAGTGTGCTACCCACTGTGCAGTGTACTAGGTGTACTTCCACACATACACACACACACACACACAATTTTTTTTCAGAGTTGAGCCTCACGCCAGCATGATGGTGGCAAACTCTATCTCAGGTTCCTTCAAAGATTATGCTTACCTAACCGGCCCTCTCCCATTCTCTCTCTCTCTCCTCTCTCTCTCTCTCCCAGGTCCGTGGGACTGCAGGTGCTTGAGCGAAATTTAATAGTTGTGCGTGGCCAGCCTGTCTAGTTGACTGTCTCTTTCTTTTTCTCTCTGTCTGTCTGTCTGTCTGTCTGTCTCTCTCTCTCTCTCTCTCTCTCTCTCTCTCTCTCTTTCCTATCATGTAGGAGTAAGTCCATTTAGTTATTCCTAATAGATAGTTCCTTCTAATTCTGTGGTTAGTCTTGTTGCGAACCTTGAGACTTTATCTGATGGACTTGCTTCAACAGAAAACCCGTGGTACAGGTGGGATTTGAACTCATGGCGAGTGAGTGGTAAAACTCCAGGTCAGTGCGTAAGCCACTAGACCAGCTGGAGTTTTACGAGTTACTCGTCATGAGCTCAAACCCCACCCGTACCGTGGGTTGTTTGCTGTCATGTCGGGAGTGACCCCTCCTGCAGTCTGACCCTGCATTTATTATTATTATTATTATTAACACACCAGCCGTCTCCCACCAAGGTAAGGCGGCTCAGAAAAGAGCAAACACATTCATTCAATTACTGTCTTGCAAGAAGTGTTCTGACATCACAGTTTAGACGACACTCTGAACTATAACATCTCCTGCACTCCTTCAGAGTGCAGGCACTACCCTTACCACCTCCCCTCATCCTTCAGAGTGCAGGCACTGTACTTACCACCTCCCCTCATCCTTCAGAGTGCAGGCACTGTACTTACCACCTCCCCTCATCCTTCAGAGTGCAGGCACTACCCTTACCACCTCCCCTCATCCTTCAGAGTGCAGGCACTGTACTTACCACCTCCCCTCATCCTTCAGAGTGCAGGCACTGTACTTCTCACCTCCCCTCCTCCTTCAGAGTGCAGGCACTGTACTTCCCACCTCCCTCGTCCTTCAGAGTGCAGGCACTGTCACCACCTCCCCTCATCCTTCAGAGTGCAGGCACTGTACTTCTCACCTCCCTCATCCTTCAGAGTGCAGGCACTGTACTTCCCACCTCCCCTCATCCTTCAGAGTGCAGGCACTGTACTTACCACCTCCCCTCATCCTTCAGAGTGCAGGCACTGTACTTCTCACCTCCCCTCATCCTTCAGAGTGCAGGCACTGTACTTCCCACCTCCCCTCATCCTTCAGAGTGCAGGCACTGAACTTCCCACCTCCCCTCATCCTTCAGAGTGCAGGCACTGTACTTCCCACCTCCCCTCATCCTTCAGAGTGCAGGCACTGTACTTCCCACCTCCCCTCATCCTTCAGAGTGCAGGCACTGTACTTCCCACCTCCCTCATCCTTCAGAGTGCAGGCACTGTACTTCCCACCTCCCCTCATCCTTCAGAGTGCAGGCACTGTACTTACCACCTCCCTCATCCTTCAGAGTGCAGGCACTGTACTTCCCACCTCCCCTCATCCTTCAGAGTGCAGGCACTGTCTTCCCACCTCCCTCATCCTTCAGAGTGCAGGCACTGAACTTCCCACCTCCCTCATCCTTCAGAGTGCAGGCACTGTACTTCCCACCTCCCTCATCCTTCAGAGTGCAGGCACTGAACTTCCCACCTCGCCTCATCCTTCAGAGTGCAGGCACTGTACTACCACCTCCCTCATCCTTCAGAGTGCAGGCACTGTCTTCCACCTCCCTCATCCTTCAGAGTGCAGGCACTGTACTTCCCACCTCCCTCATCCTTCAGAGTGCAGGCACTGTACTTCCCACCTCCCCTCATCCTTCAGAGTGCAGGCACTGAACTTCCCACCTCCCTCATCCTTCAGAGTGCAGGCACTGTACTTCCCACCTCCCTCATCCTTCAGAGTGCAGGCACTGTCTTCCCACCTCCCTCATCCTTCAGAGTGCAGGCACTGAACTTCCCACCTCCCCTCATCCTTCAGAGTGCAGGCACTGTACTTCCCACCTCCCCTCATCCTTCAGAGTGCAGGCACTGTACTTCCCACCTCCCCTCATCCTTCAGAGTGCAGGCACTGAACTTCCCACCTCCCCTCATCCTTCAGAGTGCAGGCACTGTACTTCCCACCTCCCCTCATCCTTCAGAGTGCAGGCACTGAACTTCCCACCTCCCTCATCCTTCAGAGTGCAGGCACTGTACTTCCCACCTCCCTCATCCTTCAGAGTGCAGGCACTGTACTTCCCACTCCCCTCATCCTTCAGAGTGCAGGCACTGTACTTCCCACCTCCCCTCATCCTTCAGAGTGCAGGCACTGTACTTCCCACCTCCCCTCATGAAGACCAACTAATCGGTTTCCCTGAATCCTTTCTCACACTCCAACAACACGTTAAGTCATAAAAACCACTTGTCTTCACTCACTAACTGGAACCGACCTCCGCATGAATCAGATACATTATCTGTGGCAAGTAAGGCAACAGCGGCACTTCTCCGCTCCATGGAATATTACCCCATTCCAAACTACCATCCCTCCATTTCCCCCCAAACTACTTCTTAAATCACAACCAAAGCTTCGCCTTGAAGCCAAACATGATGCCTTAAACTGTATTGATAATTTAGCCAAACAGCACACTCTCTCACAAATTATTTACGTTGATGGTTCTGTTCACCAATCCACTGGTGCAGCTGGTAGTGCTGCTGTTGTCATACAGAGTGATGGCTCTCTTAAAGAAATTGGAGCACGCATCAATAACTGGGCCTCTACCCTTCAGACAGAACTGTTTGCCATACTCCTTGCACTCAAATGCGTCCATGTATCTAAGGTTAACTCTCTAATTGTAACTGATTCTCTGTCATCCATAAATGCTCTCAACTCATCAAGTATAACTTGTAGCATGCTCGTGTCAGAAGCCAGGCACAGGTATGGTAGGATTCTGGATAGTAGAGTCAGAGTGCACATGCTGTGGATTCCATCTCACATTGGTCTTCAGATGCATGATAGAACTGATAAATTGGCTAAGTTTTATGCTTTCAAAGAGGGGATAGATTACAATCTTGGCTTGTCAGTTAGCAGTTTGAGAACAATAATACGAAAAGAACTTCAACTGAATTTTATTGACTTAAGACTCAGGGAGTTTGACACCAGTCAGTCCATCTATCATCATTCTATCATGCAGGAGGAGCCACATGTCTATGGTGCATCCAACAAAATAAGCAGACTCTTGGATGTCACCACCGCCCAGCGCCTCCGGCTGGGTTACAAGTATCTTTGGCAGGTTAAATCACCACCACCAGATGTAGACCAAACAAAATGTAAACTTTGCCAGTTGGATTATTGTCACACCCTGCGTCATTATGTACTGGAGTGCGTCACACCCTGCGTCATTATGTACTGGAGTGCGTCACACCCTGCGTCATTATGTACTGGAGTGCGATAAAATTAATGAATTCAGAGACTACTCATTCAGAAATGTTCAAGATATGTCAAAGTATTTTATCCACAGTGGTATATTACAGACCATTCTGAAAAATACCCTGACTTTGCTCCCTGTAAATAAAGCAATGACACGTGTGTGTGTGTGTGTGTGTGTGTGTGTGTGTGTGTGTGTGTGTGTGTGTGTGTGTGTGTGTGTGTGTGTGTGTGTGTGTGTGTGTGTGTGCGTGTTGATTGCCTTTTGTCCTGTGCACATGTCGATTGAAGGCTGGGCCTGTTGTGTGTGTGTATGTATATATGTGTGTGTATGTGTATGTGTGTGTGTGTATGTGTATATGTAAGTGTGTATGTGTATATGTAAGTGTGTATGTGTGACCCAACAATAAAATTTGCAACAAGAACTCATTACAGTTGTGACCGGGTGTAGACTAGTGAAGTGTTCATTGCGTTATAATTTGTTCATGATTGTAACCATGTATAAACGTAAGTAAGTAAATTTACTTACATGTTTCATTACCTTTGTAACTTGTGAGTTCATTACCTTTGTAGCTTGTTAGTTCATTACCTTTGTAACTTGCTCAGCTATCATAACTCTGGGGTCCAGTCCCTGGACCCATTATGTACCTCTGTAATCTTTTGACTACCGCCCACAGGATGGGTATGGGGTGCATAATAAAGATATCAAACTAAACTTCACTCACTCAAATCTAACAGTCATACAAGTCTGAGGGATGTTCAAGCCTCTAACACAAAACCTCCTTTAACCCCTCCCTGCAACCTCTTCTGGAAAGACCCCAACCTCTTCTTCCCTCTATCCCAGATTTATACATCCTGCAAGCCATTCTTTCTAAATGTGCAGAGCGCCTCAACACCCCTACCTCAGCCCTCTAAGTAATACTTTCACTAACTCCTCACCTTTTAGTCTTGAAGCTCCAAATCGTGTGCATAATATTCACACCACATGGTGTTATATTCTCTTCATTGCCTCCATACATCACGTTCCTTGTCTCCATACACTTCACAATGAACCACTCACTTTTTTTCCTTTTGTCATTTTTCTGGTTCACTTCCCCTTCCATAGACCCACCTGCTGGCACTTCCACTCCCAATTATCTGAACACATTCACTTCCTGCATAAATTCTCCCTACGTTATAATATCCAGTGTTTCTTGGTCTAAATATTTTGACACTTTCATCACCTCGCTCTTCTTATGTTAACTTTTAATTTCCTTCTTTTACATACACTCCTAAATTCTCGCAGCAACCTCTGCAACTTCTCTTCAAAGTCTGCAACACAGAGTCAGCAGCAAAAACCAACTGTGACGCCTCCCACTTTGTATTAAATTATCTTTTAACGTCGCTACTCTCCCAACACCCAGCACTCTTACAACCCCATCTGTAAATATATTAAACAACCAGAGAGAGAGAGAGAGAGAGAGAGAGAGAGAGAGAGAGAGAGAGAGAGAGAGAGAATGTCTCTCCCTCTTCTCTCAATCAACCATTGCCACTGTTCTCTCCTCTTCCTACTTAAAGACAAGATGGGAGCCTCATGAATCCGAAAATGAGGATCAAATGAAGGGTCTCTCTGTCTGTCTGTCTGTCTGTCTGTCTGTCTGTCTGTCTGTCTGTCTGTCTGTCTGTCTGTCTGTCTGTCTGTCTGTCTGTCTGTCTTCTCCTCTCTCTCTCTCTCTCTCTCTCTCTCTCTCTCTCTCTCTCTCTCTCTCTCTCTCTCTCTTCTTTCTCTCTCTCACACACACTATTATTTACCTGGTTATTGCTTCTGCCCAAAATTTTGGTCAGCCATTCTGTTATAATCCCGAGTTGAAATTAAACCATTACGACACAACACAGTTGTTATTAACACTACTCTGGACCACTGTACCTAACAACCTGGACCACCACCACTTGTACTTATATATATATATATATGTCGTGCCGATTAGGTAAAACTTGCGATTTTGGCTTAATAGCAACGCTCTTCTTGCCATATAAGACAAGTGAAATTGTGTATGCAATATTTTCCCAAAATGATTCTGAACCTAACGAAAATATATTTCATGTGTTTGTTTATTATTAAATTATTGTTAACGTATCTAAAATATATTTAGTTGGGTTAGGCTAAATTAAATTGCGCTTGTTGTAATATGTTAGGTAGGTTTTCAAAGTTTCTCTTGGTTCAAAATTATAAATTTTACATTAACATAAATGAAAAATATATCTTTAAACGTATAGAGAAATTTTGATGAGGACTTAATTTTAAATGAGTTCTTGCTAATTGACCAGTTTTACCTATCGGCACGACATATACATATATATATATATATATATATATATATATATATATATATATATATATATATTTGGGGTCCACCTCTGGTACAAATTGTGGGACCCATAGCCTCGGAGAAGTGGATAAAAGGCTTCAAGGAAGAATATTTGGATTTCTTCCTGATGCCATTTGAATATTCCACTTCTCTTACCACCATCTTTTAATTTTTTTACCAATAGGTATGTTTTATTACATAATATGGTACAAAAGATTTGAGAGATACATTGTTGATATAAAGATGGCATATACAGTACACGAGGTGAGAGATACATGTCTAGTACATATTGTTACATCTTTGTCACTGATTATAATGCGAAAATCTCATCCAGCTCTTCCGAGCTGGGGCGCGTGCCAGAATACAGCATGCATTACCCCTCTGAACAGCAGCGCTGAGTCGCTGGAACAGAAAACTAGCTGCCCTGGGATCCCTAGTTACCCTGTTGAGTCTTTTGCCCAGCTCCTTGAGGAACTTAGATGCACTCTTTCCCCATGAGCCAAGGGTCTCTGAGCCTATGGGAACAAACATATAATGATGGGCAAGTTCTCCATATTTTCTCGACTTCTGGGACTCCCTGAAGGTGGCAGCAGCCCCTCCTTCCTCCCTGGTGTACTGGAGATAGGTATCAGCCAAGGTAGATGCACATGTGTAGTCCCACACCACCTGCTTGCCGTCTGTCCAGGCTTGAAGGGTGATACCATCTGGACGCTTTTGGTTGCCATCAGATCTGCATAGTTGGGGTGGTTCCCTTACTGCTGGGCATCCGGCTGTTGTGAGGCTCCTCTTGATAATGTTATTAACCTCTTCATGTCTTGCAATCTTTCCCTCGGATTTACGACACACAAGACCATGGTACCCGAATCGGTCTGCTGCTTCACTGCCACAAATACACCTGTGTTCGGCGAGAATAGGGGCGGCAAGTCGAAGGGCAACACCAATGCAGAACAACCACTGTGAAAAAATAGCGAAATTCCAAGCGCTTTCGTTACCTCTCACATTATTAAGGAACTATAAGCAAAACATCAACAGGAAGGCATATAAGGGCAAGACTACACCTCACAGTCGCGTCACAACACCCGACTCTGTGAAACAAACATGATACTCTACCCATAAGAGTTTTTATTTGTCTAATGTATCACTAAATTCTTCCCAAATTTTATTAATTATAAATGAATCCATTTTATATAAACCAAAAGTAATATTCATATTTTTCAGAGCTACTTTTTATGAAACATGATTCTATTATATTCGTGTCGACCATGGACTTGCTAGACACAAAGTTGTATTAAGCCCTTATAAAGGCTGAGAAAGTTGTATTAAGCCCTTATAAAGGCTGAGAAAGTTGTATTAAGCCATTATAAAGGCTGAGAAAGTTGTATTAAGCCATTATAAAGGCTGAGAAAGTTGTATTAAGCCATTATAAAGGCTGAGAAAGTTGTATTAAGCCATTATAAAGCTGAGAAAGTTGTATTAAGCCATTATAAAGCTGAGAAAGTTGTATTAAGCCATTATAAAGGCTGAGAAAGTTTTATCAAGCCATTATAAAGGCTGAGAAAGTTTTATCAAGCCATTATAAAGGCTGAGAAAGTTGTATTAAGCCATTATAAAGGCTGAGAAAGTTGTATCAAGCCATTGTAAGAATGTTATTTTTCCTCAGGTGACGTAGTGGAGGCGATCAACGAGGTGGAATTAGGTGAGGATTGATGTAGAAATGCCTCTCGTTGTGTTGTGATCTCTCAGCAGGTGACCGCTGCAGGTAGTCAGCAGGTGAGCTCTGCAGGTAGTCAGCAGGTGAGCTCTGCAGGTAGTCAGCAGGTGAGCTCTGCAGGTAGTCAGCAGGTGAGCTCTGCAGGTAGTCAGCAGGTGAGCTCTGCAGGTAGTCAGCAGGTGAGCTCTGCAGGTAGTCAGCAGGTGAGCTCTGCAGGTAGTCAGCAGGTGAGCTCTGCAGGTAGTCAGCAGGTGAGCTCTGCAGGTGTCAGCAGGTGAGCTCTGCAGGTAGTCAGCAGGTGAGCTCTGCAGGTAGTCAGCAGGTGAGCTCTGCAGGTAGTCAGCAGGTGAGCTCTGCAGGTAGTCAGCAGGTGAGCTCTGCAGGTAGTCAGCAGGTGAGCTCTGCAGGGTAGTCAGCAGGTGAGCTCTGCAGGTAGTCAGCAGGTGAGCTCTGCAGGTAGTCAGCAGGTGAGCTCTGCAGGTAGTCAGCAGGTGAGCTCTGCAGGTAGTCAGCAGGTGAGCTCTGCAGGTAGTCAGCAGGTGAGCTCTCAAGATAAGTAAAGAAAAATAGATAATTACTGATGCCATTTATGCATTGTTGCGTCATAAGTGTGTGTGTGTGTGTGTGTGTGTGTGTGTGTGTACTCACCTATTTGTACTTATTTATGGTTGCAGGGTTCGATTCATAGCTCCTGGCCCCGCCTCTTCACTGATTGCTATTAGGTCCTCTCTCTCCCTGCTCCATGAGCTTTATCAAACCTCATCTTAAAACTATGTATGGTTCCTGCCTCCACTACGTCGCTTTCTAGGCTATTCCACTTCCTGACAACTCTATGACTGAAGAAATACTTCCTAACATCCCTTTGACTCATAGGAGTCTTCAACTTCCAATTGTGACCCCTTGTTTCTGTGTCCCCTCTCTGGAACATCTTGTCTCTGTCCACCTTATCTATTCCTCGCAGTATTTTATATGTCGTTATCATGTCTCCCCTAACCCTCCTGTCCTCTAGTGTCGTCAGGTCGATTTCCCTTAACCTTTCTTCGTAGGACAATCCCCTTAGCTCTGGGACTAGTCTTGTTGCAAACCTTTGCACTTTCTCTAATTTCTTGACGTGCTTGACCAGGTGTGGGTTCCAAACTGGTGCTGCATACTCCAGTATGGGCCTGACGTATATGGTGTACAGAGTCTTGAATGATTCCTTAGTGAGGTATTGGAACGCTATTCTTAGGTTTGCCAGCCGCCCGTATGCTGCAGCAGTATGTCACAGAGTTACGTCATTCACAGTTACGTCAGTCACAGTTACGTCAGTCACAGTTACGTCAGTCACAGTTACGTCAGTCACAGTAACACCTCACAACATTCTCTTCTCTGTTTCAACAAAAATTTTCTGCTCTCAATATTTTTCTCTCAAAACTCGTGTATTTCAATTTTTACTCCCAGAACTCCATTCATTTAAAGTTCCCGCTAAAACATTCTCTCCTTCCTAATTTACCAACAAAAAAAATTACCTTCATTTCCCGCCAAAAAACCATTGCATTTGTTTTCCCGCCAAAATACCATTGTATTTGTTTTCCCGCCAAAATACCATTGTATTTGTTTTCTCGCCAAAATACCAGTGTATTTAATTTCCCGCCAAAATTCCACTGTAAATTTAAATTTCCCGCCAAAATTCCACTGTAAATTTAAATTTCCCGCCAAAATTCCACTGTAAATTTAAATTTCCTGCCAAAATTCCACTGTATTTAATTTCCCGCCAAGAAATAATGGCCTCAAATTTTCTCCACCAGAACAAGGATGACTAATTCTCTTCCGAAAATTAGCTTTGTTGTGATTTGTTCCGCTTTGTTAATTCTGATAAAATTCTTCCCAAGTGTTGTAAAGTCTCTCTACTTCGCTAGAACATCCCGCTTAATGTCCCCGCTTAATGTTCCCGCTTAATGTTCCCGCTTAATGTTCCCGCTTAATGTTCCCGCTTAATGTTCCCGCTTAATGTTCCCGCTTAATGTTCCCGCTTAATGTTCCCGCTTAATGTTCCCGCCAAAATGTTCCCGCTTAATGTTCCAGCCAAAATGTTCCTGCCGAGATATTCCCGCCAGAATATCGGGATTGACTGCTCAGATTTTTTGGATAAATAATATTTTTTTTTAACACAGCGGCCGTCTCCTAACCAGGCAGGTAACGTGGGAAAAAGGAAACAGGTTCACCATCACTCATGCAATACCTGTCCTACCAGAAGACAAATATGAATAATCCCTGGGACCACTGCAGACCCCAGGATCATCCCTAGGACTACTGCAGACCCAAGGATCATCCCTAGGACCACTGCAGACCTCAGTATTATTCCTAGGACACTGCAGACCTCGGTATCATCCCTAGGATCCCTGCAGACCCCGGTATCATCCCTACGACCACTGTAGACCCCGGAATCATTCCTAGGACCACTGCATACCTCAGTTTCATTCCTAGGACCACTGCAGACCCCGGTATCATCCCCAAGACCACTGCAGACCCCTGTATCATCCATAGGACCACTGCAAACCCCAGTATCATCCCTAAGACCCTGAAGACCAAGGTATCATCCCCAAGACCACTGCAGACCCCGGTATCATCCCTACGACCACTGCAGACCCCGGTACCATCCCCAGGACCACTGCAGACCTTTGTATCATCCCCAGGACCACTGCAGACCCCGGTATCATTCTCTGGACCACTGCAGACCCAGGTATCATCCCCAGGACCACTGCAGACCCCGGTATCATCCCCAGGACCACTGCAGACCACGGTATCATCCCAGACCATGAGACCCGGTATCATCCGGACCACTGCAGACTCAGTTTCATTCCTAGGACCACTGCAGACCCCGGTATCATCCCCAGGACCACTGCAGACCCCGGTATCATCCCCAGGACCACTGCAGACCCCGGTATCATCCCCAGGACCACTGCAGACCACGGTATCATCCCAGGACAACTGCAGACCCCGGTATCATCCCCAGGACCACTGCAGACCCCGGTATCATCCCAGGACCACTGCAGACCACGGTATCATCCAGGACCACTGCAGACCCGGTATCATCCCAGAACCACTGCAGACCCGTATCATCCCTAGGACCACTGCAGACCGGTATCATCCTCTGGACACTGCAGACCCGGTATCATCCTAGGACCACTGCAGACCCCAGTATCATCCCAGAGACCATCTGCAGACCCCGGTATCATTCCCAGGACCACTGCAGACCGGTATCATCCAGGACACTGCAGACCGTTCATTCCTCAGGACCACTGCAGACCCCGGTATCATCCCTGGACCACTGCAGACCCCGGTATCATCCTAGACCCTGCAGACCCGAAATCCCAGACCACTGCAGACCCGGTATCATCCCCAGGACCACTGCAGACCACGGTATCATCCCAGGAAAACTGCAGACCCCGGTATCATCCCCAGAACCATTGCAGACCCCGGTATCATCCCTAGGACCACTACAGAGCTCAGTTTCATTCCTATGACCACTGCAGACCACGGTATCATCCCAGGAAAACTGCAGACTTCAGTTTCATTCCTAGGACCACTGCAGACCCCGGTATCATCCTCTGGACAACTGCAGACCCCGGTATCATCTTCTGGACCACTGCAGACCCCAGTATCATCCCCAGAACCACTGCAGACCCCGGTATCATTCCCAGGACCACTGCAGACCCGGGTATCATCCCAAGAACCACTGCAGACCACGGTATCATTCCCAGGACCACTGCAGACCCGGGTATCATCCCCAAGACCACTGCAGACCCCGGTATCATCCCTGGAACCACTGCAGACCCCGGTATCATTCCTAGGACCACTGCAGACCCCGGTATCATCCCCAGGACCACTGCAGACCCCGGTATCATCCCCAAGACCACTTCAGACCCCGGTATCATCCCTGGAACCCCTGCAGACCCCGGTATCATCCTTAGGACCACTGCAGACCCCGGTATCATCCCTAGGAATACTGCAGACACCGGTATCATCCTTAGGACCACTGCAGACCCCGGTATCATCCCTAGGACCACTGCAGACCCCGGTATCATCCCTAGGACCACTGCAGACCCCGGTATCATCCCTAGGACCACTGCAGACCCCGGTATCATCCCTAGGACCACTGCAGACCCCGGTATCATCCCTAGGACCACTGTAGACCCCGGTATCATCCCAGGACCACTGTAGACCTCAGTTTTATTCTCTTATTATTTTTAACGCACAGGGATAAATCAAAATCCTGGGATCAAGAGCTCTTCCCTGGCGTTAAAAAGACACGTTTCTGCCTTGTGAAGAGTCAAGGGTTAAGGAGTGATGTACGGGGTTGTTTATCAGGTCGGAGACCGCGGTCCTGAGTTATGACGGGACCCCAAGTGAATTCCGACCGATAATTTATGACCAACGATTTGGATGGCTGTGATCTACTGCTCTCTCTCACTCTCTCTCTCTGTCTCTCTCTTTTTCTATCTCTGTCTCTCTCACTCTCTCTCTTTCTCTCTCTCTCTCTCTCCAGTTATTCTTGGTATTCCTTCAGCGCCTCGTCCGCCCACCTGTGTTGCCGTTCTTGGAACTCAGGTGCTTAATCCGGATACTTGAACATCCACGAACACATCCACATCCACGATACTACACACCTTCCTCCTACTCTAAAATTATATATATATATATATATATATATATATATATATATATATATATATATATATATATATATATATATATATATATATATATATAAATATATGTGTGTGTGTGTGTGTACTCACCTAATTGTGGTTGCAGGGGTCGAGACTCAGCTCCTGGCCCCGCCTCTTCGCTGTCCGCTACTGGGTCTCTGCTCTCCCTGCTCCATGAGCTTTATCATACCTTGTCTTAAAACTATGTATGGTTCCTGCCTCCACTATATCTTTCTCAAGACTATTCCACTTCCTGACTACTCTGTGGCTGAAGAAATGCTTCCTAACATCCCGTTGACTCATCTGAGTCTTCAGCTTCCAGTTGTGTCCCCTTGTTTCTGTGTTCCCTCTCTGGAACATCCTGTCACTGTCTACCTTGTCGATTCCCCGCAGTATTTTGTATGTCGTTATCATGTCTCCTCTGACCCTTCTTTCCTCCAGTGTTGTTAGTCCTATTTCTCTCAACCTTTCTTCATAGGACAGACCCCTGAGTTGTGGAACTAGCCTTGTCGCAAACCTTTGCACTTTCTCTAGTTTCTTTACGTGCTTGACCAGGTGTGGGTTCCAGACTGGTGCTGCATACTCTAGTATGGGCCTGATGTACACGGTGTACAGTGTCTTGAACGATTCCTTGTTTAGGTAACGGAACGCTAATCTTAGGTTTGCCAGTCGCCCATATGCTGCCCCAGTTATCTGGTTGATGTGTGCCTCCGGAGACGTGCTTGGCGTTATACTCACCCCAAGGTCTTTCTCCTTTGCCGAAGTTTGTAGTCTTTGTCCACCTAGCCTGTACTCTGTCAGCGGTCTTCTTTGCCCTTCTCCGATCTTCATGACTTTGCATTTGGTGGGATTGAATTCGAGAAGCCAGTTGCTAGACCAGATGTGTGTGTGTGTGTGTGTGTGTGTGTACTCCCCTATTTGTGGTTGCAGGGGTCGATTCATAGCCCCTGGCCCCGCCTCTTCACTGATTGTGTGTGTGTGTGTGTGTGTGCAGTGTAATAACCGTTAAGAATAGTAATGTTCCAAGCGCTTTCATGATTTCTCACATTATCAAGGAACCTATAGACAAAGGAAGTCTTTTGTAAAGAAGACACGTGACCTTACACCTGTCTCATCACTTGCTACTTCACACCTGTCTCTTTAACTGCTACTTCACACCTGTCTCATTAACTGCTACTTCACACCTGTCTCTTTAACTGCTACTTCACACCTGTCTCATTACCTGCTACTTCACACCTGTCTCATTAACTGCTACTTCACACCTGTCTCATTACCTGCTACTTCACACCTGTCTCATTACCTGCTACTTCACACCTGTCTCATTAACTGCTACTTCACACCTGTCTCATTAACTGCTACTTCACACCTGTCTCATTAACTGCTACTTCACACCTGTCTCATTAAATGCTACTTCACACCTGTCTCATTAACTGCTACTTCACACCTGTCTCATTAACTGCTACTTCACACCTGTCTCACCGGATTAAGACACTGGCTTCAGGGCTGCAGCCCAGGGTCCTCCGCCAGCTGAAGGCCTCCCAGGGCCGGATTAAGACACTGGCTTCAGGGCTGCAGCCCAGGGTCCTCCGCCAGCTGAAGGCCTCCCAGGGCCGGATTAAGACACTGGCTTCAGGGATGCAGCCCAGGGTCCTCCGCCAGCTGAAGGCCTCCCAGGGCCGGATTAAGACACTGGCTTCAGGGTGCAGCCCAGGGTCCTCCGCCAGCTGAAGGCCTCCCAGGGCCGGATTAAGACACTGGCTTCAGGGCTGCAGCCCAGGGTCCTCCGCCAGCTGAGGGTCTCCCAGGGCCGGATTAAGACACTGGCTTCAGGGCTGCAGCCCAGGGTCCTCCGCCAGCTGAAGGCCTCCCAGGGCCGGATTAAGACACTGGCTTCAGGGATGCAGCCCAGGGTCCTCCGCCAGCTGAGGGTCTCCCAGGGCCGGATTAAGACACTGGCTTCAGGGCTGCAGGCCAGGGTCCTCCGCCAGCTGAAGGCCTCCCAGGGCCGGATTAAGACACTGGCTTCAGGGATGCAGCCCAGGGTCCTCCGCCAGCTGAAGGCCTCCAGATATTAGATCGTCATGGAATTTTCGCTCACCATGAGGCGGGCTAAAACAACATGGGTTCGAATCCTCGGCTAGTCGCAGTGTTGTTATTAATTAAATACCGCTTGTTCGTGGTTACAATAATATAAAATACTGCTCGTAGAGGCTAGTACACCAAACGGGGAGGATGAAATTAGCTCTGAAGCACCCACACCATCGTATGTCATCGGATCACGGTACAACACCTAACTCTGCTGGGTGCGTGATATATATATATATATATATATATATATATATATATATATATATATATATATATATATAAAATATAAGATAACCACTATGAAAAATAGAAGAATTCAAGCGCTTTCGTGACTGCTCACATTATCAAGGAACTATAGTTCCTTGATAATGTGAGTAGTCACAAAGCCTGAATTCTTCTATTTTTCATAGTGGTTGTCATGCATATTTTAATATCACCTGTTTACTGTGATCTTTTTGCATATATATATATATATATATATATATATATATATATATATATATATATATATATATATATATATATATATATATATATATATTGTGTGTGTGTGTGTGTACTCACCTATTTGTGGTTGCAGGGGTCGAGTCATAGCTCCTGGCCCCGCCTCTTCACTGATTGCTACTAGGTCCTCTCTCTCCCGGCTCCATGAGCTTTATCAAACCTAGTCTTAAAACTATGTATGGTTCCTGCCTCCACTACGTCGCTTTCTAGGCTATTCCACTTCCTGACAACTCTATGACTGAAGAAATACTTCCTAACATCCCTTTGACTCATAGGAGTCTTCAACTTCCAATTGTGACCCCTTGTTTCTGTGTCCCATCTCTGGAACATCTTGTCTCTGTCCACCTTATCTATTCCTCGCAGTATTTTATATGTCGTTATCATGTCTTCACTAACCCTCCTGTCCTCTAGTGTCGTCAGGCCGATTTCCCTTAACCTTCCTTCGTAGGACAATCCCCTTAGCTCTGGGACTAGTCTTGTTGCAAACCTTTGCACTTTCTCTAATTTCTTGACGTGTTTGACCAGGTGTGGGTTCCAAACTGGTGCTGCATACTCCAGTATGGGCCTGACGTATATGGTGTACAGAGTCTTGAATGATTCCTTAGTGAGGTATTGGAACGCTATTCTTAGGTTTGCCAGCCACCCATATGCTGCAGCAGTTATCTGATTGATGTGTGCCTCAGGAGATGTGCTCGGTATTATACTCACCCCAAGATCTTTTTCCTTGAGTGAGGTTTGCAGTCTTTGGCCACCTAGACTATACTCTGTCTGCGGTCTTCTTTGCCCTTCCCCGATCTTCATGACTTTACATATGGCAGGGTTAAATTCTAGGAGCCAGTTACTGGACCAGGCTTGTAGCCTGTCCAGGTCTCTTTGTAGTCCTGCCTGATCCTCGACTGATTTAATTCTTCTCATGTGTGTGTGTGTGTGTATGTGTGTGTGTGTGTACTCACCTAATTGTGGTTGCAGGGGTCGAGACTCAGCTCCTGGCCCCGCCTCTTCACTGATTGCTACTGGATCCCTTCTCTCCCTGCTTCATGAGCTTTATCATACCTCGTCTTAAAGCTATGTATTGTTCCTGCCTCCACTACATCACTTGCTAGACTATTCCACTTCCTGACTACTCTATGGCTGAAGAAATACTTCCTAACATCCCTTTGATTCATCTGAGTCTTCAACTTCCAACTGTGACCCCTTGTTTCTATGTCCCCTCTCTGGAACATCCTGTCTCTATCCACCTTGTCTATTCCCAGCAGTATTTTGTATGTCATTATCATGTCTCCCCTAACCCTCCTGTCCTCCAGTGTTGTCAGGCCGATTTCCCTTAACCTGTCTTCGTAGGACATTCCCCTGACGTACACGTTGTACAGTGTCTTGAACGATTCCTTACTAAGGTATCGGAACGATATTCTCAGGTTTGCCAATCGCCCGTATGCTGCAGCAATTATCTGGTTGATGTGTGCTTCCGGAGACGTGCTCGGTGTTATACTCACCCTAAGATCTTTCTCCTTGAGCGAGGTTTGCAGTCTTTGGCCACCTAGCCTATACTCTGTCTGCGATCTTCTTTGCCCTTCCCTGATCTTCATGACTGCTTTTGGCGGGGTTAAATTCGAGAAGCCAGTTGCTGGACCAGGTGTCCAGCATGTCCAGATCTATTTGAAATCCTACCTGATCCTCCTCTGATCTAATTCTCCTCATTAACTTCACATCGTCTGCGAACAGAGACACTTCTGAGTCTATCCCGTCCGTCATGTCATTCACATATACCAAGAATAGCAGTGGTCCTAGGACTGACCCTTGTGGGACCCCGCTCTTCACAGGCGCCCACTGTGATACCTCATCACGTACCATGACCCGTTGTTGCCTCCCTGTCAGGTATTCTCTGATCCAATGCAGTGCCCTTCCTGTTATACACGCCTGATCCTCTAACTTCTGCACTAATCTCTTATGAGGAACTGTGTCGAAGGCCTTCCTGCAGTCCAAGAAAATGCAATCAACCCACCCCTCTCTCTCGTGTCTTACTTCTGTTACTTTGTCATAGAACTCCAGAAGGTTTGTAACACAGGATTTGCCTTCCATGAATCCGTGCTGGTTGTTGTTTATAAGCTTGTGCCGTTCCAGGTGCTCCACCACTCTCCTCCTGATGAACTTCTCCATGACTTTGCACACTATACACGTCAGTAACACTGGTCTATAGTTTAGTGCCTCGTTTCTGTCTCCTTTCTTAAAAATGGGAACCACATTTGCCTTCTTCCATACCTCAGGTAGCTGCCCAGCTTCAAGGGATGCCTATGAATACACACGTGACCTAGGAACTACGGCACTGTCAGGATAACCTCTGGCTTGTCAGGATAACCTCTGGCTTGACAGGATAACCTCTGGCTTGACAGGATAACCTCTGGCTTGTCAGGATAACCTCTGGCTTGTCAGGATAACCTCTGGCTTGATACCTGCAGTTCACTTATCTGTTACCAGAAAATTGGGAAATTTGCTTAACATATCTGTTATATTACTTTCATTAATAAGATATCTTGACATAGGTTATTATACCGTGTATCTGAAGGTTACTCAATAAGTGGACACTAGAGCAGATAGTGACTGTAAGACTGGACTTATACTGTGTATGTACTTTGATCATCATCTGTGTCTGACAAACTGACACAAGTACTTCTGACAACACTGTTGTCAGCTAGATAGTTCACTCAGGTGCTGACAACACTGTTGTCAGCTAGATAGTTCACTCAGGTGCTGACAACACTGTTGTCAGCTAGATAGTTCAGTCAGGTGCTGACAACACTGTTGTCAGCTAGATAGTTCACTCAGGTGCTGACAACACTGTTGTCAGCTAGATAGTTCAGTCAGGTGCTGACAACACTGTTGTCAGCTAGATAGTTCACTCAGGTGCTGACAACAGTGTTGTCAGCTAGATAGTTCACTCAGGTGCTGACAACACTGTTGTCAGCTAGATAGTTCAGTCAGGTGCTGACAACACTGTTGTCAGCTAGATAGTTCACTCAGGTGCTGACAACACTGTTGTCAGCTAGATAGTTCACTCAGGTGCTGACAACACTGTTGTCAGCTAGATAGTTCAGTCAGGTGCTGACAACAACATTGGTTCTGCTGAAGAACTTGCTCGTATATTTCGTAATTTTATGAAATAAATAAATTTCAGTTTGTGGACAGTTCAGAATAATTTATAAATCCCAATGATGTCATTTAGGCCTCGCCAGATTAATTTTATATATAATGAACATAATACTGGGATTATTGTAAGTAGACTATTGTATTACATTTATCCAGGAACCTGTGTGTGTACTCACATAGTTGTACTCACCTAGTTGTGGTTGCAGGGGTCGAGTCATAGCTCCTGGCCCGCCTCTTCACTGGCCGCTACTGGGTCACTCTACCGGCGCCATGAGCTTTATCATACCTCTTCTTAAAGCTATGAATGGAACCAGCATCCACTACATCACTTCCCAAACTATTCCACTTCCTGACAACTCTGTGACTGAAGAAATACTTCCTAACATCCCTGTGATTCACCTGTCTTCAACTGTGTGTGTGTGTGTGTGTTTGTGTGTGCTTCTGCTTTTCTAACCTGATCACGTGTTTTCCTGTATATTTGTTCGGCCAGCAGACAGCAGCAGCAGCAGCAGCAGCAGCAGTGGCAGCAGGGGCAGCCTCCTGAGAGGGGTGACAGTGCCACAGTATGCCTTCGCTGGTGGACAAGCAACTCTGAGTTGCTCTTATGATGTGCGACCTACCAGACTCTACTCTCTCAAGTGGTACCACAACGACACTGAGTTCTATCGTTATGTTCCCACTCAGAGAGTCACTCCTATCAACATCAAGCATAGTTATAAGTTCTTTGTTACGGTCAGTAGTACTTGTAACTCCCTTCCTGCTTTCCTACCTTCCTAACTAACTCCCTACCTCCCTTCCTACCTCCCTACCTTCCTAACTAACTCCCTACCTCCCTTCCTACCTCCCTACCTTCCTAACTCCCTCCCTTCCTACCTCCCTACCTTCCTAACTAACTCCCTACCTCCCTTCCTACTTTCCTACCTTCCTAACTAACTCCCTTCCTACCTCCCTACCTTCCTAACTCCCTCCCTCCCTTCCTATCTTCCTACCTCCCTACCTTCCTAACTCCCTCCCTTCCTACCGCCCTACCTTCCTACCTCCCTACCTCCACGTATGTCCTCTTATCTACTGTTACTGAGTACTATCCACTGTGTTATTCGTGCCTTCTTATAAGTACCTATCACGTACAATAGTATTCGCTGTAGTATAGTAGTGAATAGTATCAGCAGCAGCTACTGCAGTAGAGAATAGTATCACAGGCTACTGTAGTAGTAGAAATAGTATCAGCAGCAGCTACTGCAGTAGTAGAGATAGTAGCACGCAGCTACTGCAGTAGTAGAGATAGTGCAGCAGCTACTGCAGTAGTAGAGATAGGCACAGCTACTGCAGTGAGATGTATCAGCAGCCTACTGCAGTAGTGAGATGTACACAGCAGCTACTGCAGTAGTGAGATAGTAGCAGCAGAGCTACTGCAGTGTAGAGATAGTGCACAGCATACTGCAGTAGTAGAGATAGTAGCAGCAGCCTACTGCAGTAGTAGAGATAGTATCACAGAGCTACTGAGTAGTAGAGATAGTACAACAGCAGCTACTGCAGTAGTAGAGATAGTCACAGCAGCTACTGCAGTAGTAGAGTATAGTGACAGCGCTACTGCAGTAGTAGAGATAGTACAGCAGCAGCTACTGCAGTAGTAGAGATAGTAGCAGCAGCAGCTACTGCAGTAGTAGAGATAGTAGCAGCAGCAGCTACTGCAGTAGTAGAGATAGTAGCAGCAGCAGCATGCAGTAGTAGAGATAGTAGCAGCAGCAGCTACTGCAGTAGTAGAGATAGTAGCAGCAGCAGCTACTGCAGTAGTAGAGATAGTAGCAGCAGCAGCTACTGCAGTAGTAGAGATAGTAGCAGCAGCAGCTACTGCAGTAGTAGAGATAGTATCAGCAGCAGCTACTGTAGTAGTAGAGATAGTATCAGCAGCAGCTACTGCAGTAGTAGAGATAGTAGCAGCAGCAGCTACTGCAGTAGTAGAGATAGTAGCAGCAGCAGCTACTGCAGTAGTAGAGATAGTATCAGCAGCAGCTACTGTAGTAGTAGAGATAGTAGCAGCAGCAGCTACTGCAGTAGAAGAGATAGTATCAACAGTAGCTACTGTAGTAGTAGAGATAGTATCAGCAGCAGCAGCTACTGCAGTAGTAGAGATAGTAGCAGCAGCAGCTACTGCAGTAGTAGAGATAGTAGCAACAGCAGCTACTGCAGTAGTAGAGATAGTAGCAGCAGCAGCTACTGCAGTAGTAGAGATAGTAGCAGCGCAGCTAGCAGTGTAGATAGAGCGAGATACTCTAGTAGAGATAGTAGCACAGCAGCTACTGCAGTAGTGAGATAGTAGCACAGAAGCTACTGTAGTAGTAGAGATAGTACAACAGCAGCTACTGCAGTAGTAGAGATAGTACAACAGCAGCTACTGAGTAGAGATAGTAGCAACAGCATACTGCGTAGTGAGATGTACAGCAGCAGCTACTGCAGTAGTAGAGATAGTAGCAGCAGCAGCTACTGTAGTAGTAGAGATAGTAGCAACAGCAGCTACTGCAGTAGTAGAGATATTAGCAACAGCAGCTACTGCAGTAGTAGAGATAGTAGCAGCAGCAGCTACTGCAGTAGTAGAGATAGTATCAGCAGCAGCTACTGCAGTAGTAGAGATAGTAGCAGCAGCAGCTACTGCAGAAGTAGAGATAGTACACGAGCTACTGTAGTATGAGATAGTATCGCGCAGCTACTGCAGTAGTAGAGATAGTACAGCAGCAGCTACTGCGTAGTAAGATAGTACAGCAGCGCTACTGGTAGTGAGATAGTACAGCGCAGCTACTGCAGTAGTAGAGATAGTAGCAGCAGCAGCTACTGCAGTAGTAGAGATAGTAGCAGCAGCAGCAGCTACTGTACTAGTAGAGATAGTATCAGCAGCAGCTACTGTAGTAGTAGAGATAGTAGCAGCAGCAGCTACTGCAGTAGAAGAGATAGTATCAACAGTAGCTACTGTAGTAGTAGAGATAGTATCAGCAGCAGCAGCTACTGCAGTAGTAGAGATAGTAGCAGCAGCAGCTACTGCAGTAGTAGAGATAGTAGCAACAGCAGCTACTGCAGTAGTAGAGATAGTAGCAGCAGCAGCTACTGCAGTAGTAGAGATAGTATCAGCAGCAGCTACTGCAGTAGTAGAGATAGTAGCAACAGCAGCTACTGTAGTAGTAGAGATAGTAGCAGCAGCAGCTACTGCAGTAGTAGAGATAGTAGCAACAGCAGCTACTGCAGTAGTAGAGATAGTAGAACAGCAGCTACTGCAGTAGTAGAGATAGTATCAGCAGCAGCTACTGCAGTAGTAGAGATAGTAGCAACAGCAGCTACTGCAGTAGTAGAGATAGTAGCAGCAGCAGCAGCAGCTACTGTAGTAGTAGAGATAGTATCAGCAGCAGCTACTGTAGTAGTAGAGATAGTATCAGCAGCAGCTACTGTAGTAGTAGAGATAGTAGCAGCAGCAGCTACTGCAGTAGTAGAGATAGTAGCAGCAGCAGCTATTGCAGTAGTAGAGATAGTAGCAGCAGCAGCTACTGCAGTAGTAGAGATAGTAGAAACAGCAGCTACTGCAGTAGTAGAGATAGTAGCAGCAGCAGCAGCTACTGCAGTAGTAGAGATAGTAGCAGCAGCAGCTACTGCAGTAGTAGAGATAGTAGCAGCAGCAGCTACTGCAGTTGCAGAGATAGTATCAGCAGCAGCTAATGTAGTAGTAGAGATAGTATCAGCAGCAGCTACTGCAGTAGTAGAGATAGTAGCAGCAGCAGCTACTGCAGTAGTAGAGATAGTAGCAGCAGCAGCTACTGCAGTAGTAGAGATAGTAGCAGCAGCAGCTACTGCAGTAGTAGAGATAGTAGCAACAGCAGCTACTGCAGTAGTAGAGATAGTAGCAGCAGCAGCTACTGTAATAATAGTATCAGTAGTAGTAATAGTAGTATGGTGGGAGGGAGTGGAGGGTGGGGAGAGAGCCTTCTGCTCTACTATCCTATCCTTCTTTATGTATTCAGACAATAATTTAGGTCTTCTGCAAATGGATCATAAGGTCTATTATCTGTTATTATATCATTATACTTACTTTATCACCATTACGTCTTATTACTCTCCCTTTATTGCCTTACCTCTCCTACCTTGCTTTATACTTTATTATCACTATTTCTTATTACTCCATCTTTAATGCTTCTCTCTCTCTCTCTCTCTCTCTCTCTCTCTCTCTCTCTCTCTCTCTCTCTCTCTCTCTCTCTCTCTCTCTCTCTCTCTCTCTCTCTCTCTCTTAAATAATGCTAGTTACAACTAAGACAGTTAGAATAAATTGCAAATTGGAAGCCTAGCAAGACTTGAAGTGTTATAGGAGAGAGATATATAGAGATAGATAGATAGATAGATAGATAGATAGATAGATTGATAGATAGATAGATAGATAGATAGATAGATAGATAGATAGATAGATAGATAGATAGATAGATAGATAGATTGATTGATTGATTGTTTGATAGATAGACAGAGAGAGAGAGAGAGTGAGAGAGAGCATATACGTGCAAATTCTTATCTAGCGTTATCCTCTAATTTATATATGTTGTTACTTGTAGTATTGGTTGCATTACCAGGAGTTTGTTGCTACTTGTGTTACGTGTTACTTACAGGAATTGTTCCGTAATGAGCAGCGTGTGACCTTGTCTCTGACCCGGCTCTCTGTGTCAGCTTCAGGTCACTACAGATGTGAGGTCATAGCAGAGCGACCCAGCTTTCGTACAGAGTGGCACCGTGCTACTACATGACAGATATATAGAGTACTCTAAACGTAGCTACCATGACTGTATCAGTAGAGTATTAAACCGTGCTACCATAGACTGTACTCAGTAATGTACTCTAACACGTGCTCCATGACTAGTATATATTTCTATGTGTATATACTACTACTAGAAGTATCTAACACGTGCTACCATGACTGTCTCATAGTACTCTAACACCTCTACCTCTTACTCAGTTCCCCGCTAGTCTTATCTCTATTTAATGTTACTCTATATTCCGTGCTACCATGACTTACTAGTAAGTACTTAAAGTGCTTACCATGACAGTTACTAGAACTTGAGTTAGGACTCGTAATGAGCCAGTGTGACTGCATGACTGACTCAGAAGACTCTCGTGTACCATGACTGTATCAGTAAGTCACTAACAGATGTACATGATGATCAGTAGTACTAAGTCTGACTCTCAGATTCTACGTGTACAGAGTAGAAGAAGTCCAACACGTGCTACCATGACTGTACTCAGTAAGTAATCTAACACCGTAGCTCACCACTGTACATGTACTCAGTAAGTACTCTAACACCGTGCTACCATGACTGTACTCAGTAAGTACTCTAGCAGCGTACCTGTCTCACCCGTGCTACCATGACTGTACTCAGTAAGTACTCTAACACCGTGCTCCATGACTGTACTCAGTAAGTACTCTAACACCGTGCTACCATGACTGTACTCAGTAAGTACTCTAACACCGTGCTACCATGACTGTCTAGTAAGTACTCTAACACCGTGCTACCATGACTGTACTCAGTAAGTACTTAACACCGTGCTACCATGACTGTACTCAGTAAGTACTCTCACCGTGCTACCATGACTGTACTCAGTAGTACTCTAACACCGTGCTACCATGACTGTACTCAGTAAGTACTCTAACACCGTGCTACCATGACTGTACTCAGTAAGTACTCTAACACCGTGCTACCATGATGTACAGAGTACTCTAAGTGCTACATGACTGACAGTAAGTACTCTAACACCGTGCTACCATGACTGTACTCAGTAAGTACTCTAACACCGTGCTACCATGACTGTACTCAGTAAGTACTCTAACACCGTGCTACCATGACTGTACTCAGTAAGTACTCTAACACCGTGCTACCATGACTGTACTCAGTAAGTACTCTAACACCGTGCTACCATGACTGTACTCAGTAAGTACTCTAACACCGTGCTACCATGACTGTACTCAGTAAGTACTCTAACACCGTGCTACCATGACTGTACTCAGTAAGTACTCTAACACCGTGCTACCATGACTGTACTCAGTAAGTACTCTAACACCGTGCTACCATGACTGTACTCAGTAAGTACTCTAACACCGTGCTACCATGACTGTACTCAGTAAGTACTCTAACACCGTGCTACCATGACTGTACTCAGTAAGTACTCTAACACCGTGCTACCATGACTGTACTCAGTAAGTACTCTAACACCGTGCTACCATGACTGTACTCAGTAAGTACTCTAACACCGTGCTACCATGACTGTACTCAGTAAGTACTCTAACACCGTGCTACCATGACTGTACTCAGTAAGTACTCTAACACCGTGCTACCATGACTGTACTCAGTAAGTACTCTAACACCGTGCTACCATGACTGTATTCAGTAAGTACTCTAACACCGTGCTACCATGACTGTACTAGTAAGTACTCTAACACCGTGCTACCATGACTGTATCTCAGTAAGTACTCTAACACCGTGCTACCATGACTGTACTCAGTAAGTACTCTAACACCTCTACATGATGCTCAGTAAGTACTTCACCTGTGCTACCATGACTACTGCAGAACGTCTAACACCGTGCTACCATGACTGTACTCAGTAAGTACTCTAACACCGTGCTACCATGACTGTACTCAGTAAGTACTCTAACACCGTGCTACCATGACTGTACTCAGTAAGTACTCTAACACCAATGTTAACACCACTTGACTGTCTCTACTAGAACACGTCTAACACCGTGCTACCATGACTGTACTCAGTAAGTACTCTAACACCGTGCTACCATGACCGTACTCAGTAAGTACTCTAACACCGTGCTACCATGACTGTACTCAGTAAGTACTCTAACACCGTGCTACCATGACTGTACTCGTAAGTACTCTAACACCGTGCTACCATGACTGTACTCAGTAAGTACTCTAACACCGTGCTACCATGACTGTACTCAGTAAGTACTCTAACACCGTGCTACCATGACTGTACTCAGTAAGTACTCTAACACCGTGCTACCATGACTGTACTCAGTAAGTACTCTAACACCGTGCTACCATGACTGTACTCAGTAAGTACTCTAACACCGGCTACCATGACTGTACTCAGTAAGTACTCTAACACCGTGCTACCATGACTGTACTCAGTAAGTACTCTGCACCAATGTTAAACCAACACCGCTTGACTGTACTCAGTAAGTACTCTAACACCGTGCTACCATGACTGTACTCAGTAAGTACTCTAACACCGTGCTACCATGACTGTACTCAGTAAGTACTCTAACACCGTGCTACCATGACTGTACTCAGTAAGTACTCTAACATCGTGCTACCATGACGTACTCAGTAAGTACTCTAACACCATGTTAACACCATTGACTGTCCTACTAGAACACGTCTAACACCGTGTTACCATGACTGTACTCAGTAAGTACTCTAACACCGTGCTACCATGACTGTACTCAGTAAGTACTCTAACACCAATGTTAACACCACTTGACTGTCTCTACTAGAACACGTTTAACACCGTGTTACCATGACTGTACTCAGTAAGTACTCTAACACCGTGCTACCATGACTGTACTCAGTAAGTACTCTAACACCAATGTTAACACCACTTGACTGTCTCTACTAGAACACGTCTAACACCGTGCTACCATGACTGTACTCAGTAAGTACTCTAACACCAGTGTAAACCTGACTGTCTCAAAGCTCAACACGTTTAACACCTTGTTACCATGACTGTACTCAGTAAGTACTCTAACACCGTGCTACCATGACTGTACTCAGTAAGTACTCTAACACCAATGTTAACACCACTTGACTGTCTCTACTAGAACACGTTTAACACCGTGTTACCATGACTGTACTCAGTAAGTACTCTAACACCGTGCTACTCATGACTGTACTCAGTAAGTACTCTAACACCAATGTTAACACCACTTGACTGTCTCTACTAGAACACGTTTAACACCGTGTTACCATGCTGACTCGTACCTCAGTACCAGAGTACTTTCTAACACCAATTTTAACACCACTTGACTGTCTGCACTAGAACACGTCTAACACCGTGCTACCATGACAGTACTCAGTAAGTACTCTAACACCGTGCTACCATGACTGTACTCAGTAAGTACTCTAACACCGTGCTACCATGACTGTACTGAGTAAGTACTCTAACACCGTGCTACCATGACTGTACTGAGTAAGTACTCTAACACCGTGCTACCATGACTGTACTCAGTAAGTACTCTAACACCGTGCTACCATGACTGTACTCAGTAAGTACTCTAACACCAATGTTAACACCACTTGACTGTCTCTACTAGAACACGTCTAACACCGTGCTACCATGACTGTACTCAGTAAGTACTCTAACACCAATGTTAACACCACTTGACTGTCTCTACTAGAACACGTCTAACACCGTGCTACCATGACTATACTCAGTAAGTACTCTAACACCGTGCTACCATGACTGTACTCAGTAAGTACTCTAACACCGTGCTACCATGACTGTACTGAGTAAGTACTCTAACACCGTGCTACCATGACTGTACTCAGTAAGTACTCTAACACCGTGTTACCATGACTGTACTCAGTAAGTACTCTAATACCAATGTTAACACCACTTGACTGACTCTACCATAACACGTCTAACACCGACACACACAACACTACACCCACATAAATGCTTCACACAACCGACAGGTGAATACATTAGGCACATGTGCAATGATTATTCTAGCTAATAGCATAATTAAGTGTATTCTTAGCAAAAATTGAGTTGTTTGAAGCATGGACAGAGGAAAGGGGGAGGGAGGAAGGAGGAAGGGAGGGGGGAGGAAGGGAGGAAGGGGGAAGGGAGGGAGAGAGTATCTTATATTCTTAAATAATTTAATGACTCACAGAGTTTCCTTCCATGTTTGAAACAACTCAGTTTTTGCTAAGAATACACTTAATTATGCTATTAGCTAGAATAATCAGTGCTGAGAGATGACACCCACTGCCACTGTAATTAGTGCTTATGTAATAGTCCGGTGCGAAGGACCATTACCTAATTTATTTCCTGTTGAGGCAATTACCTGTTAGTAATTAACCAACTGGATAATTATTATTATTAAAACTGCCTGATGTTTATGTCTGATGAAGAAGTAATAACGTGGTGACCTGCCTTACTTATTCTGTTATTATTTATTGTTTTCACTTTTCATGTTTCTTTTATCCATTTTTTGATGACTGTGCCCCCTTCCTTCACCCCTCTCTCTTTCCTTGTCGCACTCTCCCTGCTTCCATCCACCCATGCTTCCTCCCTCCCTGACAGGAGAGCCACTGACAGCACCAGTGCTGGTCGGGGCACGAGAGGAGTATCAACCATCAGAACTCATTAAGATTGGTTGTCAACCAAGACGACCCTACCAGACTGACCACCGTCTCTCCCTCACCTGGTTCCTGCAAGGTGTCCAGGTATGTCCACCTAATTAACATATCTAGTAGTAGTAATAGTAGTCGTAGAGATACTACTAGTAATAGTAGTAGTTGTATCAGTTGTGGTGATGGTAGTAGTAGTAGTAGTAGTAGTGGTAGTGTTATTAGTATTATAGTAATAACAAAAATCTACTAGTATTATAGTAATAGCAATAACCTACTAGTATTATAGTAATAGCAATAACCTACTAGTATTATAGTAATAGCACTAAACTAATAGTATTATAGTAATAGCAATAACCTACTAGAATTATAGTAATAGCAATAACCTACTAGTATTAAAGTAATAGCAATAACCTACTAGTATTATAGTAATAGCAATAACCTACTAGTATTATAGTATTAGCAATAACCTACTAGTATTATAGTAATAACAATAAACTAATAGTATTATAGTAATAGCAATAACCTACTAGTATTATAGTAATAGCAATAACCTACTAGTATTATAGTAATAGCAATAACCTACTAGTATTATAGTAATAACAATAAACTAATAGTATTATAGTAATAGCAATAACCTACTAGTATTATAGTAATAGCAATAACCTACTAGTATTATAGTAATAGCAATAACCTACTAGTATTATAGTAATAGCAATAACCTACTAGTATTATAGTAATAGCAATAACCTACTAGTATTATAGTAATAACAATAAACAAATAGTATTATAGTAATAGCAATAACCTACTAGTATTATAGTAATAGCAATAACCTACTAGTATTATAGTAATAGCAATAACCTACTAGTATTATAGTAATAACAATAAACTAATAGTATTATAGTAATAGCAATAACCTACTAGTATTATAGTAATAACAATAAACTAATAGTATTATAGTAATAGCAATAACCTACTAGTATTATAGTAATAGCAATAACCTACTAGTATTATAGTAATAGCAATAACCTACTAGTATTATAGTAATAGCAATAACCTACTAGTATTATAGTAATAGCAATAACCTACTAGTATTATAGTAATAACAATAAACTAATAGTATTATAGTAATAGCAATAACCTACTAGTATTATAGTAATAGCAATAACCTACTAGTATTAGAGTAATAGCAATAACCTACTAGTATTATAGTAATAACAATAACCTACTAATATTATAGTAATAGCAATAGCCTACTAGTATTAGAGTAATAGCAATAACCTACTAGTATTATAGTAATAACAATAACCTACTAATATTATAGTAATAGCAATAGCCTACTAGTATTAGAGTAATAGCAATAACCTACTAGTATTATAGTAATAGCAATAACCTACTAGTATTATAGTAATAGCAATAACCTACTAGTATTATAGTAATAACAATAACCTACTAGTATTATATTAATAGCAATAACCTACTAGTATTATAGTAATAGCAATAACCTACTAGTATTAATCACTATAGTTACAACAGTGATAATACTATAATAGTCATAAATATTTAAGCTAATAATAATAACCACATTAGTTAATTACTGGTGTAGTCAGCCTGTGAAGCCAGGAGCTGCAACACACACACACACACACAGGACAGACAGTGGATTCGAATCTTGATCAAAATATTGGGATCCCACAGAGCGTGTCTAAGGCAGCCTTACATACCAGTTTACAAGGACACACAAATTACAATAGCATAACTCCATTTTGGAATTCAGCTTTGTGTTTGTTTACCATTAGTGAGTGAAGGGAATGTGTTGCGCCTCTCTCAACACTCATACAACACTGACAAACTCTCCTCTTTGCCCAGTTAAGTAAAATGTACAGTTAGTCTTGTGTATAACAAAGATTTACTCCTCGTATTTAGCGAGGCACGGACGTTTAAGTTGTGTCAGCCTACATGTACTGTCCGTGCAGCAGACCATGTCCGTGCAGCAGACCACGTCCGTGTAGTAGATTACTGTCCGTGCAGCAGACCATGTCCGTGTAGTAGATTACTGTCCGTGCAGCAGACCATGTCCGTGCAGCAGACCATGTCCGTGCAGCAGACCATGTCCGTGCAGCAGACCATGTCCGTGCAGCAGACCATGTCCGTGCAGCAGACCATGTCCGTGCAGCAGACCATGTCCGTGCAGCAGACCATGTCCGTGCAGCAGACCATGTCCGTGCAGCAGACCATGTCCGTGCAGCAGACCATGTCCGTGCAGCAGACCATGTCCGTGCAGCAAACCATGTCCGTGTAGTAGATTACTGTCCGTGCAGCAGACCATGTCCGTGTAGTAGATTACTGTCCGTGCAGCAGACCATGTCCGTGTAGCAGATTACTGTCCGTGCAGCAGACCATGTCCGTGTAGCAGATTACTGTCCGTGCAGCAGACCATGTCCGTGCAGCAGACCATGT